>WBNM01038980.1:330704-344816 GCA_013399055.1 Ramphastos sulfuratus | reverse complement strand
GGGGGGGGGGGGGGGGGGTGTTGAGGTTTTTTACTATTTGGACCTTGTCTAGTTTTTAACCACACAGCAGAGCCATATTAACTAACTTAAAATATCAGATTACTATGTTTGGAAGTACTAAAATTATATTCAAAATATCAAACTGTCTGAAACATGTTAGACTTTAGGTCATTTAGAAGTAGGTTTTCAGTTTAGAAAGTACTAACAAGAATTCCTGTTCTTAAGAACTTTTTTTTTTTCCCAAAAAATAATTCTCTACCTTGGAACTCACATCCTGGAATTCTCTACATAGAGACTCACCTTCTACCTAAAAACATTTCAGTGTGAAGTTCTGAAGGTGTTTTGCTAAAGTCCTGTACAGAGTGGAAGAATTAGCTGAGTAAAAATAAATATGCACAAATCATTAGCAAACTACCACACAGGTAACATTATGAAGACAGAAGGAGATAGATTTATCACCTGCAGAGGCCACGAGTGTCGTTGAAACCTGAAACTTATGAGCTGCCATTGGCATTTCATAGAAGTTTCAGTTCAGTCAGAAAAAGAGCAGTTGGCACACAGAGTCTTTTAATTGTATCCAAGGTTCTAATGCCTGAAAAATTGGACAGGAAATCTCCTGGAAAAAGGTTTGCTCAGGAAAAAAAAATCTCAGCAAGGAAAATGCAAAAACAGGATTTCCAGCAGTCTTTCAGCTACTGTTGGCTGAACTCTTGAAAGTAAGGAGGCAAGAACATGTAAACAAGGGAACAGTTCAAACTTCTGGAAATCTCATTAAAATGAAACTGGGCTTTCTTCAGACTCTAGTGCTACTTGAATTACCTTCTCAATTACCTGAGCCTTCTTGTTATGTTTTGCTGCTTCTTTGTGTTTAGAAATTCAAGGACAGTATAATCCTAGCAATGCATACAAGAAAAAAAAGGTGCCAGCACTTAGGTATCACATTCCCATATATTCGAAGTGGTAAATTAGAGTCAGTTTTTTAATCCATTTCCATTTCTGCCAGGTCTCTGGGGTTGTTCGGTTTGGATTTTTTTTGTTTGTTTGTTTGTTTGCTTGGGGTTTTGTTTTGTTTTGGGGGATTTTTTAAAGTTTTTTTGCTACCTTATCTTCTATAAGGCAAATACCAGTAGTTTTCTACTTGGCTTGGTAATTGAGAGATTTAAATTCAAAGATAAATTTCTCATGAAATAGTAGGAGGCATCATTTGATCTCTAGGTATGGATCTAATTCAATCAATCCAGAAAATACAGATACACTGCTATGCAGCTACTGTAAAAAGACATCTACTGTCATTTAAAAGTGTGGGTACTTTTTTTTTTTCATGTTTTCTTTTTGACAGCACACTTTTGTCCCCTCGATGAAACATTACAGCCTCTTAATTGCCTCCGAATTGAAATTAATTTAAAAAATCAGCAGCTTTTAAGCTCTGAATGGCCCATCTGAAAACTTAACCCAAAGGAAAATGTTGCAAAGTATAAAGTGATCTGTAATAAACTAAACAGTTCCGTGTAGTGAGCTGACCCTGGAAGGATGCCAGGTGCTCACCAAAGCTGCGCTATCATGTCCCTCCTCAGCTGGGCAAGAGAGAAAAAATACAAGTTGTTGTTCATGGGCTGAGATAAGGACAGGGAATTCACTCCCCAGTTACCATCACAGGAAAGATAGACCTGACTTGTGGAAATTAATTTATAGACAATTAATAGAGTAAGATAACGAGAAATAAGAACAAATCTAGAAACACTTCTTCCCCTCACCTCTCTCTTCTTCCCAGGCTCAATTTCACTCTCCATTTTCTCTACCTCCTCCTCCCGAGCAGCGCAGGGGGACAGAGAACAAAGGTAGCAGTCAGCTCATCACACATCATCTCTGACACTTCTTCCTCCTTACACTGCTCCCCAGCTCCTGTGTGGGGTTCCACCCACAGTCCTACCAGCAAACCTACTCTGGCATGTGCTCCTTCCCATGAGGCCACAGGTCCTTCAGAAGTCTGTCCTCCAGCACAGACTTACAGCTTTCTTCAAGGCACATCCACCTGCTCCATCACAGACCTCCATGGGCTTCAGGGAAGTAACCTGCCTCACCATGGTCTTCGGTACAGGCTACACAGGAATCTGTGCTCCAGTGCCTGAATCATTTCTTCCTCCTCCTCCTTTAATGACCTCAGTGCCTGCAAAGCTTCTCTCATATTTTCACCCCTCTCTTCAGTTGCAGCTGCTGTTGTGTGGTTTTACACACACATGTCAAATATGTTATCACAGAAGGGCTACCACTGCTGCTGATTGAGTCACCTTCAGCCCGCAAACGGTTTGTGTTGGAACTGGCTGGCACTGGCTCTATTCGTCTCCTCATAGAGGCCACCCACTACCAAAAACCTTGCTGTGGAAATCCAAAGCAATGTGATTGTTTAACTTCCAGGATAAGACTAGGCTGAGTTGGTGCAAAGACTGTCCTACTGTGCATCACTATTACAGACAGGACACAAGCATCTTTGATATTTCTGGGCATATTTTCTTTTCCAGAACTTTTAAGAAATTCAGCTTTGAACTTGCCTCTTGCCAGTGGTTTTCATGAACACCAAATTTATCTGATTTCCTTTTTCACTTTAATTAAGAGGCAATATTTGACAACATAAAACTTACTGACTACAATGCAATGATTTATTTGGGACCATAATGCTTGTCACTAAAACCTATTAATATTACTATGTGGAAGCCAATTCCTCAGGTTTCTAAGAAGGACAATAGCCTGGAAATTAAATCACAATCAGATATTCTAAGCAAATGATTCCAGAACAGAATACATTAATCAAAAATATATAATTTACTGTAAGTGTAATACAACCAATTACTGAAAATCCTAAGGACACAATTATTTTTAAAAGGCAGGTAAAAGTGAAGGGAAGAGCAAATTGAATTTTGCTAGAGGTTATTCTCTATAAAAATATGAAAAATCAGTATTTTTCAAATGTGCTGTGTCCTCTTTTATATATCAATGAGGCATATTGCTTTTGCTCAGGTCTTGTGCCAAATACTGCTTGTAGCTGAGCCAGCTGGAGATCTAAACCTCTCCACCTCGCTCAAAGTCCTGCTATAATCTGCCATTCCCATTACTGCCATGGGTTCATGTTCTTCCCCTTTTACTAAATGCAAAAGTGAACCAGATTAGCTATCTGCCATGCCAACAGTATAGCAGATTTCTAGTGGTAATTCTATTGGACTATTCAAAAAGTCCAGTTGCCTTATTTAAATCCTGTTAGGCAATGCATCCAGTTCTGGGACAGTATCCTTGCTGCACTGAGTGGCTGCTGCTTTCTCTTTGTTTGGGGCTTGGGTTTGGAATTTGATTGTCATTTGTTTCTGTATTTTTGTTTGTTTGTTTGTTTGTTTGTTTTTTACTTACTCTGCTGTCAAGGAGAGAATATTTATTAAATTATCATTCATTATCATTCTCGTTAAGTGACAATCATGAAAAGCAAAGTAGCAGAATCGGTACTGAAATCAGTGGTTTAGGAAAGTATGAGTAGATGCTGAACAGCTGGAGCCTTGTTGTAATGTTTCTTCTCAATTAAGCCTTCCTGTACATACACAGCAATCACAGAGGAACCAGAAAACAAAGGAATCAATATGAAGTTGAAACCTTAGTTCATTCCTGGAGTTGGCACTATAAAATTAATCCTTTTTAGTCTTTTCACTTCCTACATGTTTTAATAGTAATGAATACTAATGCAATATCACTCCTTGATGGGATATTTTTTTTCCCTAATGCTACAGAGCACTTTAAAGGATTTTTTTCCCCCCTCCACCAAGTGCAATGGTATTTTAATTATGTAGTTCTAAATGCTCAAGAACTTTAATGAGGAATTTGATAGACTAATTGAATGAGACGCAGCCAAATATAAAAATTTAAATAGATGCTCCACACACTTTATGATTCCTGGCAAAGGTGCCTGAAAAATGTGTTGACCCGTTTACACACCACCCTGAGTATTTCACTTCACTGCTTCACATTCTACATCAACAAGCCATCTGATGGCAAAGGAAAAAAAGATTTTAATTTGCAATTGCAATGTCACCATCTTCATTCAAGTGTTAATGGTATGGAAGCAACAATTCTGCATATTGGGGTGACATTTGCTTTAAAAAACAAAACAACAACAACAAGGGAAAAAAAAAAACCACCAAACACCCCCCCCCCCCAAAAAAAAACCAACAACCAAAACCAAAACAAGAAAGGTATAAAGAGAAATTTAGTTACCGCACATTTGAATGGCTGACATTCTCCCTCCATCTCACATTCATTTTCTGATCAGGACTCTTGCTGCATACTTGGTAGACTACAAGCCTTTAAGGAGTTTTGTTTAAAGTTACCCATCTCATTTACAGCAGCTCCATAACATAAGAGTAACTTTGGAGAAACTAATTACAAGAGAACGAAGCTTCTGTGAAAGGAAAAATTCAAAATCCCTGAATATATTGGGCTGAAAATTTACACCATAACCTCCCAAGCTTTTAAAAGCCAGTTCGATGATAGGTATTATAGGTCTGGAAGTCCTGGTTTTAACCATCTAATTCAAACTGAAGACAGCACAAGGTCCTTTAAACTGTTCTTCAGCTCAGTGGTTATCACAGTCATTGCCACAGGAATAGTGTCTACCCTGACAGTACAGCACATCTCCCACCAACAGTTTAAGATGGAACTTGGTCTGATGCTTGTTACCAAGAGAGCTTCTCTGATCACAAAAGAATGAATGCTAAATGGCAGTAAAACCATCCTCATAAATTAATATTCCTTATTATGCATTATTACAACAATGCACCTCATCGAAGTACATTGCTTATGAACTGTGAATATTTATCTATGTGTTTGCTGAGTTACCATTTCATTCCAAATCTTTAGAAGCTATATGGCACAAACTGAAATTCTTCTGTTTATTTAGATATTTTCATTTATCTTTCTGTAAACATCGGTTCCACTTCCATTGGTTCCCCTTCCAAGGAGAGATATTTCATAGAATCCTAGAATTGTTTCAGCTGGAATAGACCTCTAAGATCACCAAGTCCAACCATCAACCTAATACCATCTTGGCCATTAAACCATGTCCCAAAATGTCATGTCCACACTCATTTTTAAAACACCTCCAGGAGTTGTGACTCCACCACCTCTCTGGGAAGCTTATTTCAATGCCTGACCAGTCTTCCAGTAGAGAATTTTTTCCTAATATCCAGTCTAAACCTCCCATGGTACAATTTGAGGCCATCTCTCATTCTATGACTTGATACTGTGTGTTCTGCCCTTGGCGAACCTGCTTTGGCAGGGAGGTTGGCCTAGATAATCTCCAGAGATTCCTTCCAACCCCTGCCATTCTGTGGCCCCCACCTCACTGCAAGCTCCTTTCAAGTAGTTTTAGAGAGCAATAAGGTGTCCCCTCAGCCTCCTCTTCTCCAGACTGAACAACTCCTGTTCCCTCAGCTGCCCCTCATAAGACCTGTTCTCCAGGCCCTTCATATTTTCTTTTCAGATTTCTTCCAGTGCAGTCAGAGGTAGATGGAGGAGATTCAGGAGATCCCATAATGGATGATTCTGGAATGACTCACTTTCTTGGGAAGCTTTATCTGTAATCTACAGGCACTAAGAGGATTTGCAGTAATCAGGACCATGAGCATACCTTGTCTATCACACCCATAGACATTCAATAACCATATAAATATCTGGTCAATGAACTCCATTATTGCTGACTATTTTGTAGCAATGAGTTCTATAGATGAATTTTTTGCTTGTTAGAAAACAATTAGTTTGTAATCTAGCAACATGAATCAAGCTGCTTTTGCTGGCATTGAATTTAACCTGCCTTGCTAACTTGTTTGGACCCTCTTCTGTATTTACATTTGTTTATAAACTGTCCAGAAAACTATGAGCTAATGACAATTAGTCCTATACTGGGCCATACTGCTAAGTTAACCAAGCAGTATGATATCAACAGCTGAAGGAAAAAGGTACAAAAAAATTAAACTTTCTTACTGGATGGTCTGAAGTGGCAGACAGCATGGGGTTTGTAATGTTATAAAATTAACTATCCTATGACTCCTACAAAAACACGATGACTAAGTGAAATACTGCAGCATGACAGCTTATTTTTATTATAAAGCTCCCAGGGGTCACTGACATCAGCATAATTTTAGGAAGAAATACATTGTCTGCATTTGTCTTCATCCACTTAACTACATGTCTCTTAGCTAACAAAACAAAATGTACCTTGGTAAATGTGCAAACCTGGGAATCACCTACTGAGGTGAATACACAGCTTGTCTTGAAGAAACTCTTCTCCACAGATGTGACCTTTCCTGCATGAACAGTCATTTCTCTAAATGACAAAGTTTCTAAATTATGATACATCTACAGCTTGACTAATGCGCTCCAAAGCACAGTGTGTGCTCCTGTGACTAATGGCACTAGTGTAGAAGCTTTTGCAAAGAAGCTAACATAACATCCTAAACAATGCCTACTCAAGTTGCAAGTGCACACTAACTACAAGTACTGGAGGTGTTCAAACCTATGACATTTGGTCAACATGCCAGAATTAAGAGCCCAAAATGATGCTCAGGCCCATATAGGTAGATCGTTATAAGATTTGTATCTCATGTTGATGTCCACTAGGTTTCTTTCCAACGAATTTATATTCATGCCAGTGAAATTCTGTGTAATGATCTGAGGAATCTGGGATTTTCACTGGAAAGGTTACACTAAGACATCTGAACTGCAACCACCGTTCTAAGTTTTCCTGAAGACTGTAAATTAATTCAGAACCCAGTTTTGTGGTTGAGCCCAATGTTGGGGTGTGTATGTCACAAATACTGACAAAAGTGTTATTGAGGAATTTTTTTTTTTTTTATAAATAATTCAAAATGGGGGGATAATAATTGATAGGCACTGAAAGTTTGTGTCTGGTAAGAAACACACTATTTAAAAGGTTATATAAGATAACCATTGATTCATACTAGACAGTGATCAAATTCTTCCAAAAGAATCTTTCCTTATTGGCATTTCTAACTGTCGACAATTGCATTCCAAATTATTTTAGTGTTTCCTGTAAAAAAAAAATAAATTCCTATGCAATACCAGAAAGAGTCATGGTGCCTTGGTACCATATTTTAAGGATCCAGAGGGCTGAAGACACATATGGCTGTTGCTTCATCTAATGAAAGCAATCTTGCACAATCACACTTACAAGAGACCAGATAGGAAGAACGTTGAGATGAAGTATGTCCAACCATCCTACACATCCTGAAACTCATGTTAAACTGAGAAAGCAGTGCTGAAGAAAACAAAAGGCATATGTCTGACTTGGCATGACAAAAACCACAGAAACGGAATAGCAAAGCTGCTGGTCCACTTAAGCTTGTGTGTTGCAGACAAATCAACATCCTTGATATGAAGTGTCATCTGCTCTGCTGAGACTCTGAAATAAGTGCAAAGAATATATCAAGAAAAACAAGAAAGGGTTTGACCATGAAATCAATAGCTACATGAAAACACCTGATGATGTTCAGATGTTTATTTTTACATGAGAAATACACTTTGCTCAGAAAATCTATTAAATTCAGTTGGTTGCTCTAATCCCTCACCTCTGGCACTTTCAGAACTCCCTCAATATCAATGCTGATAGATTTTACTTCAGTGCAAGATATCTCTTGTCTCTCCATCAGAAGAGGAATAGTTATTTTTCTTACTACTTGTGCTACAAGCAAGATGAAAACCTCATCTCTTCAACACAGAAGTGCTTTGCATTTTCCCAGTGCTAATTTCTTAATACTTTTATTCCAGTGGAGAAACAGAACAAAACAAAATAGAAAACCTACAGAGAGTGGAAACAAGGACAGATAACCTGGGATGAATACAATGACATTGTCCCTGCAACCAGAGCTCAGGTTGGGAAAGCTAAAGGACAGATAAAATTAAATTTGGCTAGGGACATTAAAGGGAACATGAAGAACTTCTTCAGGTATATTAGTGAGAAAAGGAGGACTAGGGAGAATGTGAGACCCTTCCAGAAGGGAAATGGAAAGCTGGTGACAAAGAATAAGGATAAGGCTGAGGTGCTCAATGATGCTTGTGCCTCGGTCTTCAATGACAAGGGCTCCAAGCACAATGTCCAAGTCCCAGAGACAAAAGTAAGGACTGGGAGAAGGAAGATCTGCCCACTATATTTGAAGGCCATGTTCATGAGCACCTAAGGAATCTGAATGTGCACAAGTCCATGGGGCCTGATGAGATCCACACACAGGCCCTGAGGCAACTGGCAGATGAAGTTGCTAAACCGCTGTCCATCATATTTGAAAGGTCATGGCAGACTGGTGAAGTTCCTGCTGACTGGAGAAGGGCAAATATAACACCCATCTTCAAGAAGGGAAAAAAAGATGACCCCAGGAACTACAGATCACNCCGAGTCCTGGGCTGCAGCAAGAGCAGTGTGGCCAGCAGGGCAAGGGAGGGGATTCTACCCCTTTACTCTGCTCTTGTCAGACCCCACCTGGAGTTCTGTGTACAGTTCTGGAGGCCCCAACACAAGAAGGACATGAAATTGTTGAAGCAAGTCCAGAGGAAGGCCACAAAGATGATCAGAGGGCTGGAGCAGCTCTGCTATGAGGACAGGTTACGAGAGCTGGGGCTCCTCAGCCTGGAGAAGAGAAGGCTTCCAGGAGACCTTAGAGCAGCCTTCTGGTATCTGAAGGGAGCCTACAGGAAGGCTGGGGAGGGACTATTTATAAGGTCTTGTAATGACAGGATGAGGGGCAATGGGTTTAAACTGGCAGAGGGGAGATTTAAACTAGATGTTAGGAGGAAGTTCTTTACAGTGAGGGTGGTGAGACATTGGAACAGGTTGCCCGTGAAGGTTGTGGATGCTCCCTCCCTGAAGGTGTTCAAGGCCAGGTTGGATGAGGCCTTGAGTGACCTGTTCTAGTGGAAGGTGTCCCTGCCTATGGCAAGGGGTTAAAAGTAGATGATCTTTGAGGTCCTTCCAACCTAAATCATTCTATGATTCTAAGAAAACAAAACAAAAACAAACAAAAAAACCCCCAAAACCATAAACTATGATCTTTGTACCTAGGAGTACTGGTGTGCATTGTTACATTTAAATGGGGGTCTTTGAAACTGGATGATGTTGGATGTTACCATCCTAGGTCTAGGAAGTCAAACACTGGCAGTTTACACATTGTATTTTAAAAATACTCTAGGGCTTGATTATTTTATGATAATCACAATTCCCACCATGCCTTTTTACACAAATAGTCATCTCCAGCTGTGAAACTGGAGGAACATGACCTATAAAGTTTATCTAGTGCAGCAGTTTTCTTCCTTGGTGATTTTGCTGTCAACATTGCATTAATCTATGTCTATTTTTGAGCAAGACAGAAACAGCACATTATCATGGAGAAGAGGAAACAAATCTTAATGAAGCACACAAATCTGCCTGAGTGTAGTATTTCAGAACAGAATATATTGATAACTACAGTGTTGGTCTCTCAGCTCACCCAACAGTTGACCCAACAGTTGGCAAGACAAAAAGGCCATCTTGTGGACCTACCTCATATTTAAAGGTACGTTAAACAAATACACATAAATATGCCACAGTATTGTTATTCCAGAAGTAACAAGAGGAACTACTCTGTCGACTGTTAAGTAAATTATGATAAATTTACAATAAAAGCCTTCTTATATGATTACATGATGAGCAGTATTTTGGTAGCTTTTCTGGAGAGCATTAGAACAGGGTTAACCTGGTGAAGATGCAGGCACTGCATGGGTACTGGAATGAGAAGGTGCTGTTACAGTCCCACTTCAGTACATTTTCACATTGATTAGAGTGATTGCTTGATGTTCTCACCTTAGCATTCACTCAAAAATGTCAACAGCCACTTAGGAAATTAAGATTTAAGAAATGGTGGCTAAAAAAAATAAAATATATAAAAGGAACAAATATGCCATATCATAAACACTTCTATTGACACTACATGAGGAAACAAAGAGTCTTCATGGTTTCATCACAATCCAAGATTGTCATCTGAGTCTCAATGATGCATTGTTAATTCCCTTAAGATCCAAGTTGCACCTTTTTTGCATAGTATTTATACCTCAATCAGCTAAGTGCTGATCAGTTTCCTGCAAACATAACAGCAGAAATTGCTACACAAATTGATTTCAGAAACACTTTTTTTCCTATAAACGGTTTAGATTTTCTGTCTGGATTATCTGGTGACTACCTCTCAAATTACTTCCACTTTACGGACATGGTACTACTGTGCATGTTGCCACTGTGTCCTTGTGCGCTACCCAATATTAGGTCTTCCATATGCTTAAACTTGCTGTGTTAGAATATATAAAAAGTCTAATTATGCTTTTTACATAAATACAGAGATCATCTACAATAATCTGTAATCATTTGCCATGTCAGGATCATGGTGCATTTATCCTGCACCAGCATTTCTCAAAAAATATGAAGTGTGGGGAAATAGCTAGTAGTCTGGGAGGAAACAAGTACATCTTACTACAAAAGACTGGAAAATTGTCCCCATATTTCTACAGTGCCCTTCTAACATGCTCCCAAAGCCACCCCAGCCACTCCATGGGTGTCCAAGCAGCTGCTTTGTGCTCATTAATGGGCTCTCCTGCTATGCAAGGTCAGCAGCCTGAGAAACCACATATTAAATATTACTCCAAACTTAGTTATCAAAATAGCACTTGACATGCAATGCAATACACAAGCAGTTTGGGAAGTGATGATTTACACTGTGTGTCTTTGGTATGCCTAGCAGACATTAGACAAATACTTTGTAACTTCCAAGGGTATTTGTTCCAGCTACACTTTTGTACCTTGCAGAAAATCTCTGAATTCCTTCGAGAAAAGACAGAACCACAAAGCTCACTGGCACTAGCACACATCACTGTCTGGCTGCATTGTGTGCTCCATGTTTTTAACAAGCATCCCTCCTCCAGAACATCCAAGTAAACATCTCGCTTCTCTATGCCACATTCAATACCACTTCTGCTTAACAAGATAAAAGATAAAGCTGTGACATTATCACCCCAAGTTTCCATAAATTATCTCTGCTGTATTCCACTACTTTATTTTCTTCCTACATAAAAGCAATACTCATGGAACCACCCAATTACTCTGTTTCTTTCCAATATCCCTCTATATACTGAGTTTTAAAAAGACAAGCTTGAGAGAGTTCAGAAAGAAGCTCTTTAGTGCCACAGCCAAGATGTGATCTGTAATAGTCTGTCCTGCATTCCAGCTGCCCCACAGAAAGCTGATGTTTTGTTGTAAATTATCTTTGCCCATGGTTACAGTACAAATCACTCCTTTCTTCAAAATATTAATAAATCTTTGCAATAATGCACTGTGTCAGGGTAGTAATGAGCTGCTGCGACACTTTGCATCCTATTTATTTCAAAAAACAATTAAAGTCCTCAAGGTGAGTATTACCACTGTGCTTTTTACATTTCTGCAATTTATCCAGGAACAACTTGCTTCAGAAATGAGAATTTTACTCTCTCCAGTCCCAGCACTGCTGTATCCTGGGCATTAGTGAACATCTAATGAAGTAAAAACATTAGATCCCACAAATACAGCTACAGATATGTCCAATAAACATCTAAGCATAATCTAAACAAACCACTACTGGCAAAAGCAAGGTGCAGAAGGTGCATTTTCAAAACCCTTGAGACAATCACTCCGTATCTTCTATTTCTGTACAAGTTTCTATGCACTGAGACTGGGCGGGGGGAAGAAGACAGAGTGGGGGGAGACAGACTCAGTGTGAGCTTCTAGTATTCTACTTCTGGCATTAATGCATAGAGATTATTTTGGATCTGTAATTTGGAAAAAAAAAAAAGTAGGCACTTGAAAATCACGCCATAATGACTGTAACAGAGACCCCACGGATCTTTTCAATACAATAAAATTTTTAATGGGGCTACTTTAACCCTGGTTTCTAGGTGATGATTCTGTCATGAAAGACTGAGAGGAGCAATCAGATTTTGCCAGGCTTATCCTGCAACTTCTGAGGCACTTAGCAGATTGCCGTGTCTGAGGTTGAACATCCCTGTTTTAAACCATTTTGGTCCTCCAACTTCTGGATCCACTGACCAAATCCAAGCAAGCATGACACAGAAATAGAAAGAGCTCAAAGATCTTAATCGCTTTAAAAACAAACAAACAAATGACAGAACAACCACCACAAAAAAAAAAAAAAAAAAAAGCCAAAAGATCTTAACAGTTTAAAAAAAAAAAAAAAAAAAACAACCCCCAAAAAAAAAAAAAAAAAAAAGGCAGCAAAACCAAACACACACCAACAAAGCTAAAGAAACCAACCATGCATAACCCAGCCATCATCAAGATGAGGTGCAGGACCCACTTGTAAGCCATAGAGTAAGCATTACATTCTCCTTTGTTCTTGGCCCAAGAGGTGGGACAGGTGCGCTAAAGCCGTGGGTTTGCAGACATTTGGTTTGAAGCTAATGCAAAAGCTACTCCTTACCTTCACCATGATACAGGAGACAACAGAGACTAATCTGATGTAAATCAGGGGGCACAAAACATCACTGAAAATATTATGGGAAGTATGAAGCTGTAAAAGTCACAAAGGAGCACAAGGTTTTCCTGAAGATGGGAAGGAGGAAGAGGTAGAAGACCAATGTGTAGCAAGGGGGACATATTAGTTATGCTGGTCATGTAGCAGTTTGCACATATATGCCTGCTCACTTTATGTTGTGCAAATTTTGAATTTTAATACATTTGTTGAGAGCTTTAAATTTGTGCCATGCAGAGGCTATAGACTGCTTTAAACTCCATTCCAATATCCTTAAGGGTGATTTTTCAATGGAAAGGTTGCCAAACAATCTGCATTCATGAGGCTGTTGATAGTTTTGAAATCAATACCACTACAGTGAGCTATCTTCCCATATTGAAAGCTTCGTAGTAGTTATGATCAGAACTTCTTTTTCCGGGATTAAAGCTGAAACTAGAAGTTGATGATCTTCAACCAGCATAAATCATTACCTATACAATACTGGCAAAAAATTTCAACTGCCAAGAATAGCTCAGAGATGCTTTCTCAATTTCCATGCAGCTCTGTTTTGCCAAGGTAAGGAATTTAAGGCAAAGGCAAGGACCTTTCACTCTGATCTTCCATTAGATGTGAAATTACAGGTCTTGTTCCACTTAGGGAAGCATCATAAGGCAGTTTTATAGACAAAGGTGTGTAAGGACTCTCTCACACAATATGAGCACTATTACTCATGAAAAGTCCCCAAATGCCATGTGAATCAATGTCTTTCTATTCATTCTCTAACAGTTCATTCTGCAGATCGAATTCTGTTACTGCCATTGGCAAAAACCTACAGAAATAACTGTCTGCAAAGAGGGGTACACATGGAGAACATTTGAAGGTTAAGGTTCCTAAAGATAAATCACAAGACTTAGGTGAAAGTCTGCCAGCCATTACACAGTGGAATCCTAGGGAGCATAAAACAAAAAACAAACACCCCACTCCCCTCCCAAAAAAAAAAACCAAAACCCAAAAAACAACCAACCAAAACCAAAACAAAACGACCAAAACAAAATTTCCTTATTCCCTTCAAATTCTTGACAATTTTTCAACAGTACTACTTAAAGTGGTCTGTGGAACTCACTTCAACATAACACTGAGTGCTGCGAATGTCATAAAGCATCTGTTTCATTGAGTGTTAAAAAAGTAAGTCCTGATGGCATTGATAGGATTAGCCAGTGATGTTATAACTATCTTTGAGAAGATATTTCTTTCCATCAATTTCAATCTCCACTTTTATAGACATAATTCTCTAGGTAGGTTTGGAATTTTACTAATGGAATGAGTTCATCCACTCTCAGTTAAAAGTTAGATGATGGCTGGAGCAGCTCTGCTACGAGGACAGGCTGAGAGAGTTGGGGCTCTTACAGCCTGGAGAAGGGAAGGCTTCCAGGAGACCTTATAGTAGCCTTCCAGTATCTGAAGGGGACCTACAGGAAGGCTGAGGAGGGACTATTTACAAGGTCCTGTAATGACAGGACAAGGGGCAATGGGTTTAAACTGG
>WBNM01038980.1:184402-330661 GCA_013399055.1 Ramphastos sulfuratus | reverse complement strand
GACTTCGAGAGGGCTTTAAGACGGACTGCCAGCCACGGTCCTGCCAGCCACAGTCCTGCCAGCCACAGTCCTGCCAGCCACGGACTTGGACTCGGACCTTGACTTAGACCTGGAGTCGGTCCTGGAGTCGGTCCTTGAGAGGCATCTGCAAGAACAGTGAAGAGAAGGCACAGTCCCTGCTCTCGACCGTCAGATCTTGCCTGCCTGTTGAAGGGACCTGCCTTTGCCGCAATCGTGGGTAAGCAGCCTAGCAGCCTCAGTTTCCTGATTTTCCTGAATTACTAAACTCCCTGTAAACATCCTTGTGAAAGATTTTCCCGACGGAATTCCTGAACCTTAACTAATATTTTATAGACAGTTGTGGGTGGGGCTTTCTGGAAGTATAAAATAACTGCATATTTTTATAATTCCTGCCTCGTGAAATCCCACAACCGAGTCATGTTGTCCTAAAAAAATGTGAGAAACTATGTGGAAAAGACCAGCTAATTTCCACTACAAGTCACATATGACCTCCTCACAACACCACTGGATGCCTGAAGTCTTAAGCTCTACCAATTCACATAAATCACACTCCCAGCCACTACCTACCATGTAATTAATTACTTCATCTCCTCATAACATTTTACTGAAAAACTCAATATTTATAGTTACACATTACTTCCGTCACAAAAACTGCTTGGAAGCTGTAGATTTTTTTCTGCACATATAAAACATTAAGTCTTACTGCTCTTGTGTCTGAGAATGCAGTCAAAAATACATTTCAGGCACTACTCACTCCACACCTAACACAATCCAATAACATTTTGGTTATTGTATCCTAACTTGAATGGCTGCAAAGGTACTAGTGCTTTTACAACAGATTACAATAGACATTGTCCTCTGCAGCATCACAGCCCTGAATGCATTTTGCATTGCCTTTGTAAAGGGTAACAGTTTTGGAAGCAATCTGCACCTTTTCTCTGTGTATCCCACTTTCTTTAGGTACTTCAGATCAGCACTCATTTGCATGGTAAGACAGACAAGACATGCTACTTTGTTTGGTTTGAGTTTGCTGCTTAGAACACTCTTCAGCTGTTCCACAGGTTGCCTACAACATTTGAGTATCCTGCCACTCTCCCATGTGCTGTTTCAGATCAATTACTCCGGTCAATAACCATTTTTTGACTGTTTCATTTTTGCATATAATACACTATCTAGTCTCTTAACACATCATTTAAACTCTTTCTGAATGACAAATTCAAGAATAGTCTCATTTTCTCATTTGATCCTCTTCAAAAAAGCAGATAGATTCAGCAGATACCAGAAAGGTAATTCTGTAGACTTTCCACAATCTCAGCAAATGTTTTGTCTGCTGATTTAATACCAGCTGTTAACCTGTACAGCACATTATTGGTTTTAGCCCCCATTGCACTCTGTAAAAGTGTCACCTTTTTCTCATTACTAATATAATTTGTTATAATACATTGTTCTGATTTTCTGACATGGACCAGTTTTCTGTTGAGCTATCCAACAACCACGCTTTCTCTAGTCCCCATAAACTCCTTTCTATGCTTGTACAGTCTTTGCCATTCTCATGGTGCAAACCCCAAGCTCTCTGTAATCCTTTTCTACTGCTGCATTCTTGAAATGGGCCCTCACACAGATTTAACATGGAGAGATAAAACACTGCAAAAGGAAATTGCATAGCAATCAGGTTCCAAAATCTGCTCTTAGTAATTCCAGACAAATATAGAACTAGACACTTAGAGAGGCTCCATAGTAATCCAGTGTCTTCTACCAAGGAAATAAAATTGTTAGACATTTCTGAGTATTTTCAAGGAGTACTACAAAAGAGCTTAACCAGGCTTGAAAGAACCAATGATCACTTACAAATCAAATTCTATTTCATTCAGTGTCTGTAACTACTCTGGAAAACTAGGATTATAATCAAGAGTACTATATTTGAGACCCCAAGCACCTATCCTCATAAAACTCACAGATTACCTTTGCCAAAAGCTGAACTGAAAGGTAGACACTAAAGATTTGAATTGATGCAACCTATAGCAATGGAAAATGTCTGCTCAGAAAAATAAAGCCTTCCTGAATGTGGTGGTTTCAGAGTTTTCCCCCGCAATTCACCAGACTAACTCAGATGGCTGGAAGTTAAGCAATGAAGCTGTATTTACAGCAAGGCAATATTTACAAGCATATACACACAATATATACGATTATTTACAAGTTAAAAGTAATACAGAACTACAAAATCCCTCTCAAACAGCAGAATCACCCAGGAGGGTTCTCAAACTAACTCCCCTCCTTCTTTCCACCCCCACTCATATCAGAAGTCTTATGTGTAGGGGTGAGACTGCCAGATAAGGGGTTAGAAGCAAAATGATTAGTTGCAGTTACACAGGTTCAGGCAGAGATAGTTAATGCAGCAGCAGCCAGAGACACTGACTGACTTTCTTTATGTTTCTTGTTTTTATATCTCTCAGCAGAACCTATGAGTGTTAGAGACATCACCATTATTTTCTTTTCACAGCCAATGATCTAATTTCTCTCATTAAAATATTTCAATTAGCCTCAAACCAGCACACTAAACTTTTTGGGGAACATAGCAGAAGATGTAAGAAGAAAGCTAGAAAAAGTACTTAATGCTTTACTGATAAAGAAATTATCAAGAAAAAAAAAATATGAAAGTTTCCCTCCATCCATGCAAGTCACCCATAATGATTTTTCAGTCTAAAAATATTAATAGAAAATTTGCTGAAATACATACTGCTGACCCAGCTTGCTTTGAAATGACACTTTCACCCAATCCCTCTACATAAAGTTTGTTAAAAAGTTTTATCGCCAGAACAGTCAAGAGCTTCAAATTTAGATTTTATGTGAAAAAAATTAATAGATCTTTTAATTAAAAAAAGAACCAAACACCAGAAGTGCTGATCTCAGAGAATCTTAATGCTCAGCTTATTTTGAAAACCAAGAAGTAGAAATACTTAGAAATCTAAAATACTGATAGAGCCTTTTAAAAGCACCTCTTCTGAGGGAATCAGACAAGTTGCAGTCTTATGTGAGGTTTAAAAATTCTCTGATTACACAAAGGAATCATTCCCAGTAAATAAATCAGGGATTCAGAACATTGGCAATTTCAGATTTAAAACTTGCGATTGACTGCGTGAACAAATGCATACAGTAAGTAACAGACTGCATGTTTGAGTGCATAATGATAGGTCACTGAAGGCAAAAATGAGTTTAAGACATACCAGGAGAGTTTTAAGCTGTAAAAATGTATCTGGGGAAAGAAAAAAAAAAAAAATAGGGTGAAAGGCTAAATGGATCAAGTTGTCAGAAGGATTATTAATTCCTTACTGAGACCAAGAGATAAAGCCTAGAAAACATAGAGGGCACTAGCAAGAGAATTGTGTGTACAATGCTCAAACTAGTAGAGGGAAACGCCAAGTTAAAGCAAGAGGGAAAATCTGAGATCAGGCAACAGCTTGTCTCGGCAGAAACAAAGTATCTTATTGAAGGTCTGGTAAAGCAGCACTGGAGGACAGGGGAATGCAGCAATCAAGAACTACCATGACAAGATCAGTTACAAATATAGAGAAAACATTGCTTTATATTAAGGCTCACAATTCTAGCTCCCCCACCTTAGCTTATGTGCCAGAATACTAGGGAGGAACTAAAGGTAACTCCATCACCTTAACAAGGGGTATCTCCCCCTGCTGCCCCACAACAGCTTTCTAGCACGCGTAGAACAGGACAGCAATAACAGCATTCAGTGGCATAAGTCACAAGTTGCAAATAAACAGATTTGCACACACAGCTGCCGTGCAAGAATGTCCTGTCTCTCCAGCTTGGGAGCAGGTAAACCTGAAAAATTTCCATTGTTTTTTCCCTGATAGATCCCTGTTGCAGATTGTTAACAGAAAGTTCAGAACGCCCTTAGACCATCTGCAAAAGATGGCAACTGTGGGAATTGAGGGGTTTTTTTCAGCAAATAGGTGGTATCCAGAAAGATACCAAGACCAAGGTTCTCTTTCCAGTAGCCCCAAGCTGTAAAACACACAGATGTAAATCTTAATCTATTATACCCAAAAAAGAGGAAAAATACTGGACTTTCTGAGAACTTTCTAGGAGAAAAATTACTTCATTGAACACCTCTCCAAAGACAGCTTCCTTCAAAGCTGAAATTTCAGAAGCTATCTACTGTGTTTCCATACTTGTGTCTGAATTTAAAGTAAAAACCTCTATTCCTTGCAATCATGGTGAAAGAGAGAAAAATGGCACTTTGTCACTACAGGCATAGATCTTCACAGAACTATACCAATTATTTCAAACAGACTATGAACGATTTAATGGAGAAAAGAGAGGGAAAGTATTCAAAGAAAGATCAGAGGAGAGATAAACAAAAGCAGTCTGAAGTATCCTTCAAGAAGAGTTGGACTGAGGCCAATATGAGCATTAGCTGACATCCCTTTTGTTTTTCATTATTTAAAAAGTGCCCATCTCACACTGACATTGCTTCTCAGTGTATCAACTAAGCTACTTACCAGCTAATTCAACATCTTTATGGAGATAAAAATGCTAAAGGTTGGACCAACAGCAGAAAAAATATTAATGAGCATTTTATCCTGGTATTGTGTGGAATTACAATGTTCTGACCTTCTGTTCCATCCATACATCTGCAAATGTTTGTGTGATTGGAAATTTTCTTCTTGTAAATCATTTGGAACTGACTTACACACTTAAGTGTAGTGTCCATGTTCACTAGGAAATAATGTAGATAACACGTAATTATCCAGTTAGAAACCAGGAAGACCATCATAGCTAGGGATACAGTCCCAGCTAGGTAGCTACACAAAGCCAGCACAAAGTGATGCTTGAACGTCTACAATTTACAGGTATACTGCAAATACTCTCAGAATACAGATAACTAAAACCAAAAGGAAAGAATACTTCTATTGACTAACATAAAGGCAGAACTTTTTATCTATCCTTCAGCTTCATTTCAGCACTGAGAAAACAGCATTATACCATTTGCAGTGGTTAGGAATCCTTTCCATCCTGCAAACTGCAGCTGAATTAGCACTTGTCTGCTGACAGCAGATCTTTGTTTTCTCTCTCTCTCTCCACCATTTCCGACCACTTCTAACTCTCCAGGCTGCAGCACTATCAGAAAACACTCTGGCTAAACGAGCACATCTGTTTTCTGTCATTTTTTGATCTTGGTTCTGGGCCACCATGTTAGAGCAAACAATAACTGTGATATTTTAAGGCATTGAGGTGAACCTGAAGATAGAAAATTATAAAATATTATGCTTAAAATAATGCTCCAAATTTTATATTTAGAGTAGATTCTCTAATACTGAAATAGAGGAAGTATAAACTGACTTTCTGGATTCTTAGCATTAAAATGAAAGTAGTATTTTGATTCCCAGAAGTTAAAATAAGATGGACTCTCTCTTCCAGACATTTCAGTCAATTCTACTATACTTTTTCTAATGTAAAAGGAAAAGTTAAGCTAGCAGTCACTGAAAGAAATGAGAACAAATATGCCCAAAAAGGGAACAATAGAAATGATTACGTTTATAAAGTGATGGGCTTGGGCAGAAGGGAGGTGAGGAAGGGCTATAGACGGTGAGATCCATTTCACTTAAGCCTCACACAAAAGGCCCGTAAAGGAAGGAAGGAATTACAAAGACATGGTTTATTGACCGCTCACCACTGAGACAGAGTTTCCCTCTATAAATTCTTTCTTAGAAGGTTAATTAAAAAAGGGTTAGGGCCCTGATCTGAAAACCCTTTATTCACTAGCATAATCCTTATTCACACAAGGGATTCCACTGATTTCAGTGGACAAGGGATCACTCATGTGGCTTAAGGTTTGCAGAACTGGAGCCCGTGGTTTTGAGGCACTGAAAAATGGGAATGCTTACAGATAACAATATACACAGCCTAGCATGGCTTAGCTTGAGTACAGAAGCAATATGGAGCTGCCTGCGATAATGGCTAACTTTAATTAAAACAGACATAATAAATAGGCAGCAACTACATTAAAAACCTGCATGTATAAACATGAGACAGAGAAAGATCATTAAACAATTTAGGATTTGGTTTAGTATCCAAAACACACATTAGCATGCCAAACTCACACTCCATGGTCAAGAGCAGCTCTCATGTTTCTGCGTCAGCACTGGCCACCTCTATGCCAAGCTCAGGGCTGAAAAGGCAAGCGTGGGACATTGGTGGGCACCACTGCATGTCTCACAGCTGCAAAGGACAGATACTGAAGGCATCAAATTCTGTGAACTTGCCATGAATTGTCATCTAAGATGAGCAGCAAATACAGCCAGAGCCCTCTGTATATGCTGTAAGCATATCTGATCCTAAATTCATATCAAATACCTTGACCATAGCCCACTGTTTCCTCACCTAATCCACCTGCTCTTCCTTGCCTTGTCTACCTCTCTGTGTTTTTACAGATGCCAACCATAAAATGGACAAAGTCTCACACAAATCTTCGGTGCATGCAGAAGCAGCAGTCCTGACTTAAATTAGGTCTGTAGTATCATGTGCACATTATTTAGTTCTACATCTCATAACTTCTGTTTGTATGAATTCACAATCTCATCTCAAAGAGTCTCGCAGAGTAATTCTAATTCCTAGTGCCTTTTTTACTTCAACGTAGTATTGCTTTTGAGTGTATAGCAGGATCCTACTTCATAAATAGTCCTTGGGTACTTCCCAAAAGGCTAAAATAGAGTGGATGAAAAATGGAGCAAGGAGGGATTTGGTGACTCCTTGGTTCATTATGTACGTGCTCTGTAAGGCTATTCCATACATCACTACTGGGACGTAAGTCACTATATGTATGTGTGAAATGTGGGACTTCTCAGCAGGATTCTAGAGAGTTCCAAAGGAAGAATGATGCACTGGCACTTCTAGCAAAATGTAGGACAATTAGTAAAGTAGAATTTTGGAGGAAGAGGAGACTAAGATCTTACATAAAACAAGTACTTTACAATCAGCTTAATCTATGCCACAACCAGAACAACCCTATGATACTTGGCTTTAGGTATTGCTTAAATGTATAGGGTCAGGAAATCATCTGCAGTGTTAATGACGTGTTCACAGATAACTATGCACAGAAAAAGCTGTAAACTACTCATTTAAGACATTCAAGAAACAGAAACCCAGTCCCCTTGCTACAGAAAGCCCAGAGAAAGGCCATAAATCTACAGTGTAGAGAGCCCCATGGTACCTTCTGAGGTGGGGGGGAAGAAGCTTCCTTCTACAAAAGGATCTACTGACAGGCACAGAATAAAAGATTGTAAAACTCTAGTGCAGTACAAAGATGAATAGGGAATGATCACTTGGATTGTCTCTTGAGATTAAGGTCAGACTAGGGAGGCTGTGTTATTCTACATCACCAACTGCTGGCACACAATTGTGAGCATATTGTCTTCTTTCTGCAGCCACATTTTAGGGGAAAGTGTGAGTAACCACTTTAGGTTTTAAAGCTCCAACGACAACCAAGGAGTGGAAATATCCTTTATGTTAAAAAAGAGTGTCAATCTATTTATTTATCTAAAGAGAAGTTTTAGATGTGAAGTTCTTTACCGTGAGGGTGGTGAAACACTGGAACAGGTTGCCCAGGGAGGTTGTGGATGCTCCCTCCCTGGAGGTGTTCAAGGCTTAGGTTAGATGAGGCCTTGAGTAACCTGTTCTAGTGGGAGGTGTCTCTGCCTGTAGTGAGGGTGGATGATCTTTGAGGTCCCTTCCAACCTAAACCATTCTATGTGACAGACTTGGGTATTAAGAACCTAATGCAAGAGCCAGTAGTGAAAATTACACATTTTCCATTTGAGAAATGAGGTGCAAATTTTTATCAGTGAGAGTAGTTAATACCCAGGATAACTATGTGGATTTATTGCCAGTTAAATGTTAAGTAGAAAATAATTTATTTTTTTTAGCAGATGGACTTTGGTTCAAGTATTATTATTATTATCATTAAACCAGTAACAGGAACTAGAGCAGGGAAACTTTATGGTCTGTGTTACAGAAAGGCCAGAGCAGACAATAATCCTTTCTGGCCTTAAAATATATGGTTGCTTGCTTTTTCTGTGAATGTATTAGAGCAGCCTCAGTTCCCAACATGCACATTCACCAGTGACAAATCTCCAGTGGAAAAATGTTGATAGCTACACAGGTGTTAGAATAAAAAATGGCAAAATCTGTTTTCTATGTGGGAACAGAAGGTGGATTATGTTGGAGATATGTTTGGTAGTTATGAACACCAGATACAAGACGGTGTCAGTGAAAGACAACTTGAGCAGATGGATGGCATGTGCACTGTGATGCTAATTGAATGGCCTGGGATTATGTTTAAAAATCTTAAAATGAATAATTGGAAAACAATTAAAGAAGCAACTACAATCTGCAAATTTCAGGGGTGCCAGCTGGCCCAGAAGGTGGGATTGAAACTACATGAAACATAATATAGTGGCTTTCCCCCTGATTTTCACACAGGAGAGCTCTAGATATCATGTTCTCTGTATTTCTCCAGGACAGTATATGACTGATTTTGAAGCAACATCACTTTTTGTTTTACAATAGCGTTCACATTGGCAAAACCTCAAAATATTTTTATTTAGAACATCACTGTTTCTGTAAGCACAAGACCAGACTGCCAGAGCAGAGTTTCCTTAACATATCATCAGTGTAATGTGAATGAATGGGCTGGAGAGATGAGGGCTGCTGCCACCTTTCTGGAAAGAGCTCCAACGGTGCCGTGAGGACAACAGACATGGTGCTGTATCTGTTACCCCTGCTGTAAATACCCTGATTTACAGATGTAGTGGGAGCAGTCTGGATTCACTGCACACATAGTGTAGTTTCACTGTACAGGTGGTCAGAAGTGGTACATGCCAACCCCAGGCTTTCATCCAAAACGTTCAAATGGGAGCATGTTTCCCCTTTTGCGTTCTCACTGAAACCAGTGTAAAGTCAAACACTGTACCTTTTACACATGCTTGTCTTCTTTCTCAACATCTCTTTTCCTCCCTCAGTCAATGCTGGAAAGAAATAATGTCCTGTATTAATAAAATGAGACACAAAATATAGAAAAAGTGCCAGATGTCCAGCAGTCCTCAGACAGTAGGTTCAGCTTTGCAGAGTACTCCCTGCATGGTGTTGTGGTCAGTACCTGCCCTCTGTGATAATTTCTGCAGTGCTCTCTTTCAGTTTAGCACTAGAATCCCAAGGCACCTTGAAGTTGTTGGGAACCCAGCTGATGCATCTACCTTTGTGGGCCTGGGACCAGGTTCTAGTTTATATCAAGCAAAAATGTGAGGGAAACAGCAGTGTGTTGTAGTGGTCCTATTGATCACAGAACACCCTGCAATTTGGGTAGCCAGGAACCAAAGCAAAAGATGGAGATGCTCTGTCTCAAAAGAAGATTCACATGATGGCCTTAGTACCCGTGGGAGCCTTCATTCTGTAAAACATTTAGAGGCGCAAGATGCTGCAGCTCTGACACTATGATTAATACTGTTTTGAACTAAAATGCTAAGCCCAGAGAGGCTGAATGGTGTGATTGTTGCACTAGTTCTGCATTTGTTGTGGAGAGGCAGCATTCAGAAACCATTGTGTGGGTCACGGCCCCATTTTCAAAGTTAATTCTGAAGATTGCTGCTTTTAAAAGACAAATTAAGTTTATTAACCTACTTGTCCTCCTTGAACTCCTTTCCTTGTAAAGTCAGCGTCTTGCCATACAGACTAACAGCAGCACTGGGTTTCCATGTGTCTGACTTTCAGGTTAGCCCTTACGAAGCATTATCACCCTGCATTTACTCCCTGTTCCAACTCCAGGGATGGGGATGCATGTGAGATGTCAAGATTCACTGCACATGAGATGTCAGGAGTCCTGCCTGTGCAATAGGAAACACTGATGGTATCTCTGTGACCAGTATGTCATAGCTGTTGATAAATAGTGACTCTTTCGGTGGCTACTGCTGTAATGTCTCTAACTGCTACACACCTTTTGAAATTCATCAGGGGCAACTTCAGCATCAACTTGCTTTGAACTGGTTCATGTTAACCACTTCCATCAGCTTCTTCCCTCAGTGTATTCCCTGAGAATCTGTCTGTGCTGTTTCATAGCATTCTCATCCAGAGCGCCTCTGCTTAAGAGATGCGCTTTGGGGACTGTTAAAGCCCTGATGCCTCTCTCTAATAGCTCCCCTAAAGAGCTGAAACAAATATAAGAAAGGCAAAAAGCAGTATTCAGGTGCACTGAGCATTCAGGCAGGTACCCAGCTGCCTGTGTAGAAACAGTGTGGGGAGGGAAGCACAACTCCTCAGCACAGTGTCTCCCACCCAGCAAGCATCCTGAAAGCAGGCACTCGCCTTTCTCTGCCATGGAACGGACTTGCCATTTACAGAAGGACAGTGTAGGTGCTGCCTCCTCCAGCAGCAAAGCTCAGCAGAAACAAGTGCTGCAGCACCAGGTTCCTGGGTGTTGTTTTGCCCTGTAGGAATGGCAATTACCTAAAAACTTTGATCTTGGATGGCATCAGTTAGCAAACTTGAAATATGGGGCATGGGCTTAAACAGCTCCCCAGTCAGGCCATCAGGTAGGGCTGATAATAAGCATTCATGCAAAGATTCTCTGGCATTTGCTGAAGCAAAGATAGTGTTGGTACTCTGAGCTCACCCCTTGCCATTATTTACTTAAAACGGCATCATAAGAAGAACAGCACAAAAGCACTGAAACACACACACAAATTATACAAATATTTTGAATCTCCACACTACTGAACTCAATTTGAGTTAATTTTCATTTTTTTTCTGTTTCTAGTTGATCTAATTTTAAAAAATTTTAAAAACAAACAAACAAAACAAAACAAAAAAAAAAAAACAAAAACAAAAAAAAAAAAAAAAAAAAAAAAAAAAAAAAAAAAAAAAAAAAAAAAAAAAACAAAAAAAACCCCCAAACATCTTGAGGGCTTTATACTGAGGTTCATTTCCCAGCACAAGTGGGATTGCAGTTCTCACACCCTCGCAGCTAGTTTTGCTCCTTCCAGCTCCCAGCCCAGGTGAATACTGCAAAAATAACTTCCTCACAGACACATGCTCAATCTCTTTTTTGTCTGTTTCTTAAATACAGTCTTGAAAACATGTTTTACTCAAGGAAGCGTTTACAGAGGATCTAATAAGAATTCCTGATATAAGAAGAGATCAACATTTCCAGTAGCTTAGTGAGTTTTCAAACATGCCCCAAGCCAGCAAAATGTAAGCATGTATTTAGAGAACCTTCAGCAAAAAGATGATTGCAAATATATAGCAGAAGCTGGGGTTAAAATGATACTCTGTCTCCAAAAGGCCCTGCAAAATGGCTGCACTGGGGATGGAGGTGCTATTATCAGGCTTTTAAGCTTCCCAGAAGCTTAAATGATACGAATTAGAAGTGTGTTGTATTTCCTGGAATGACTTGAAGGCTCGCCAGCTTCTTAGCTCTCCTTTCTAAGTCATTCCAAAGCAAAGCAAGTTAAGGCTTCTGAAAGGCTCCACTTTTCCAGAAAATTAATGGCTTTCCAGTGGTGCAACAGAGGCTGGGAGTGGTGATCACACAGCCATGCCCTGGGCTGTAGTGCCTGTAGTGCCACAGCTCCAGAGTTGTTCCCCAGGGCAAATCCCTCCTTCCTCCAGACCCACCTGAGTCCCACCTGGCACCTTGTCAATCCCGATCTCATCTTGCAAGCTCACCTTTGGGCTCCTCCATTATAGACTGCTGAAGGTGGCCATTGCTAGAGCTGAGGCAACAGTGGAGGGACAGGAAGAGAGATTTTGGATGCCAGAAAGCCACGGAGCCTGCAGAGATATGCCAAAGAACTCTATTGAGCAGGTGCTACAGATGTCAACCATTTTTGCAAAGATGAAGATATGCTGAATTATCAACGGGGAAGGACCAAGCATCTGTGTTTAGTGGTGGCACCATGCAGGGGCCTCTCTGAGGAAAGCTCAGTGGCTGTCCCATGACAGACATAGACGATTCCAGTCGCCCCAATGCAGGGCACAGCTGAGCCTCTCAGAGAGCCTGGCAGCACCCATGGATTCAATAAAGGTGATTTCAGTCACCAGACCCTGATAAATCCTGCCCTCGTTTTTTTTACTGAAAATTTAAAGCTCTCACATTTTTCACTTAACCAAACAGAAATGACATTTAGTCCCAATAGCAGTTACATGCATTTACATCTAAAGACAGTGTCCTTAAAAGTTCTTAATGCCAAAAAGATCCATCTCCTTCTGTTAACAGTATTGTGACTTTGAGGTGTCATGTCAGATTGTGATGAATCACACGGTGCCATGCCAGTTACCTTAGGGAAGTAGATACAAAACAAATGCTGCTAAAAAAAAAAAAAATAAAAAAAAAAAAAAAAAGAAGGATGGAACATACATAAAAGTCAGTATTAGGTACACTCAGCCTTCCAATACCTGAAGGGAGCCTACAAGAAGGCTGTAGAGGAACTGTTTGCAAAGGTCTGCAGTGATAGGACAAAGGGCAATGTCTTGAAATTAGAGAGAGGTAGAGTTAGGTTGGATGTTAGGAGGAAATTCTTTACCATGAGGGTAGTGGAACACTGGAACAGGTTGCCCAGGGAGGTAGTTGAGGCCCCACCCGTGGAGGGGTAGCTTTGGGATGCACATGCACACTTAGCAAAGGAAGATGTAGCCTTTTTCCCCAAAGTAGGCTAGAAGTCTGCTTTCATATAAAGCAAAGTCTTGCTGTCGACCTTGACACGTTGCATTAAAATAATGGATAAGGTGGTTGCTTTGCCACTGTGTAGATGCTGAAAATAGGTTCGGACATAGTGTTCTACACACAGCTAAAGAAAAGCTGGTTTCTGAACATGGCAGTGCTCTTAACATTTTTTTTTTTTAAGAGTCTCTAAGCTCTTTGGTACTGCTGCCACTGTATTTCTCTTGTTCTCACCCACACAGTTCTGCTCTTGTTTTTCGTCTCCCTGCACTTTTGATTCTGTCTCCTGCCTTTATCTTTTTCTTCATGCTCCTCCTCCTCTTTCCATCATCTCAAATTATATCTCCTGTTAGATCTTTCTATTGTCAAATGGTTTCTTTCTTTCTCCAGAAACGCTTGATTCCACTAGTGCTGACAGGGCTCCCCGTTGTCTCAGGATAAGAGGAGCTGAAAGATGGTGTGTTAGATTGCAGAGGAAGGCTGCCAAGAATGAAACTCTGCTCCAGAAGAAGCAGAGTGAACAACAAGAAGTCTGAGTAGGGGATAACATATAGACATGCTATGTAGGGTACTTGTCTACTCGTGGAGCAGCTTAAAAGTGGTCTTACTGTTAGCAGTGCTTAACCTGGGGCTTTCTGCTGTCACAGCTGCAGCAACCAGAAAAAAACAGGCAGGCCGGCAACTTAGTAATGCTCCCACCAAGATATACAGAATACCAGAGGAAATATGGGAGTGATAATGCTACTGAGTTTTTTAAGGAAGTATTTTCTGCAGGCAAATGGCATAGTCTGTAAAGTAGATGGGAGACAACAGTGCTAGTATTTTGATATTTCTTTCTTAAATCAGGAGTAAAAGCTGAAGCAATCAATATTTTATGCAGGGTTTCTGCAGAATGTTAAGTTTGGAAATTCTGAAATCATTAATTTCCTTCCGAAACATCAATCGGCCACTGACTTGGAGGGTAGCAGCTTTGGGGGAACTCCTGCCTTCATACTGCTGTGGACCTAAGCACTCTGCAGATCAGAAAAAAGCCTCTGCCACTGGAAGCCAGTGGACATAGCTTTAAAAGTTCACATTAAGATTTTGGCCCACTGCAGAAGAAAATGGAATGAAGTATTTATTTAAATTGTCATTTCCCCAGTATCCAGGTGAATGCAAATACAGCCATAATCATCAAAACTCAGAATGTTTTAGCTGTATGAAGCAGGTGAAATCACAGAATTATTTAGGTTGGAAAAGACCTTTAAGACCCTCAAGTCCACATTTAAATTTTGCTATTACATAATAATTGCGGAAGGACATTCTTGATCACCTACTAATTCTGAATTACTTTTTATATTGAAACATCAATGGGGCCAAAGTCCACAACCTTGAATTCAATTCTCACATGAGGAAAGGTAAATCAAAACTCTTCATTTTTTTCAGCTCTAATTAAAATATACACTCCTTTAAGTTTACTTTTTATAGAAGCTGGGAAACAAGAACATGTGAAAAGAAAGCAAAACATTTCACCACCACTCTGACCATAAGAAAGAGAAAATGACACAGTTCTGATGTTAATGTTGTTCCATGAGCTACCAAAGGATAGTCAATAACTGTTAGGAGAAGTATGACCTAAAAATCATACAGCATGAGTTTAGAAATAAACAATGCACAAGTTTTACCTTTTTTTGGAGAGTTCTGTTTAGCCAAATTCCTTTGATAATGTTCAGCATTACAGTACCTAACTTCATCACAGCCATAAAGGGCTCATCTGCCTCCAAGTTAATTCATAGCTAAATGACTCAAGCTATGCAACAGCATTACAGAGAGTATTGTGAATTGATGCTATGCTTTGGTCCACAAAACAACATTTTGTGTAGGCTGTCTTAATTAAGATGAATACAGAGACTTCTGCAGCAGCTGTACTCATTTGAATGAGTTATAACAATGTACAAGACAAGCAGAGATGGGGATTATCACATTTGCCTTTGTGTAAAAGGAGAAGCAGAACAGAGACTTGACCTCATCTATATTTTTTAGAGTTTTCTTCAAGATGGGTGACTTGGATAGAAAGCTTAAATTAGCCAACTTAAAGACTCCACTTTTTTTGTTGCAATGAAGAGAAAGCAGTAGCATATTTTTGTCAGCTAAGCAACATGCTAACTTTCCAGCTGCTTGACCACGATTATATTTTCTCATGCTAATTAGCTGGTATTAGCAAACTTATTTGGGGTGAGGAGGAGGAGAGTAGGATTAAAACCAAGATATCTTTCTTCCCACCAGGGATAAAAAAGTGAATTACTTTTCCTCTTGTTTACCTTACTGTTGCTTCTACAAATCTCAGGTCCAGTGTATGTAGAAATGAAAAATGTGCAGCAGATCAAGGAATTGCCATACAATAACACTGGGATTGATTCTCATGCAGACAAAAAGTCCCTTTACATTGACTTTAGAGATGTATTTTCTGCTCTGCAAAAACACTTCAAAGTAACCTTTTTATGAATCAGTGTCAGAACCGTGGTGCTTAATTGATTAAGATGCTGGAGGCTCTGAAAAGAAAATGGTTGTACTGTAAAAAGTGCAACTCCTTCCAGGTGTTAAAATCTAATGAGATTTTCCACTTGTTTGTGCCCAGTTGCTCAGGGCATCTTTTGTAAAGTCCTCTTCAGCTCTGCTACAGAGCTGGAGAAGAAAAACATTTAAAGCTGCTTAGTTATTGTTTCTTGCTTTGAATGACAACCCAATTATTAGGTTTTTCTGAAGCTCTGTATGGCCATCAGATGAGTTTTTTTCTCATTTAGAAGTTCTGAACCAGCTAGTAGGATTCTGACAAAACTGGTGGCAACTCCATATGCACTATATGCCTATGTCATGTCAGCTCACATAAGGCTCCTGTGCTACTTCATGCTTATGAAAGCAAAAACCTCTCGGTAAATCCCACCTCTCAAGCAAAACCTACTTTATCAAGAAAAACAATAGCTTCATCCTTGTTTTGTCATCCGCCTGGTAAAAGGTGAAAAACATACAAATGGGAAAGGAAATGGACTTAAATAGAGACAAAATAAATTGGGGGTGGAGGGGTGTAAGGGTGGTGTGTATAAAATTAACTACCAGACTGTAGAAGAATAAATTTTGGCAATAATGACCAGAAGGTAAAAGTCTGTTCTTTCCAGTATATTAATTTACAGTTTCACTCTCCTGACTAAAACTTCGTAAACAGTAATTATTATTGCAAAGATATTCATAAACAGATGTTTTCTAAAATGCAAATTATTTCACAATTCAGAAAATATGCAATTTGTGGATCACAGGGAATTTCTTCTTTGAAAGCAGCACAATGCATCAGACCCCATTTCCAGCATAATACAGCAAGTTAGTACCTGAAGTTTTGCTTATTTGCTTTGTCTATTTGTTAAATATGGTAATGGAGATAAAAACCTATTATTTATTGAGACTACTGCTTTTGTATATTGTATTTGTATTCATAAAAATCTATAGAGTGCATCTACTTTATTTTATCAGTTTAGCACATAACTGAATCATATTTATACAAAGAGAAGTAAAACAGTATCTGCTAATATAAATATCTACTAACAATTCAAAAGGTACATGAAATTTTGCTTTCCCACACACCCAGAAAGGGAACATTTGTTCAAATCAGATGCTCTTCTGGTAAGTAAGAATAGCTTTCCTAATTGCCATTTGTTTGCGAAATACAACATGAACTATTATTTCAGTGAGGGTAATTGGGTGTGGAGTCTCCTTTATCATGAGATACTGCAAGAAATGATTAAATACTATAGATTCTAAAATGAGTATGGTCACTTAATTTTAAATCAAAGCAATTACTATTCTATTACCAGGTATTCCGAATCAATATCTTGTCTTGCAACTTGCACTCACATCCAAAATAAATCTATAATATTACAAGTAGTCAGAGGTAAATAGCAACAGAGCAGAAGAGATATTCAACAGGAGTCCTTTGATGTAGTTTGTGTAAGTTATAGACTCACATTGGCCATCAGCGAAAATACAGGTTGCTTGTTGATCTTTCAGATGTCTGAAAATATCAAACTTGCCAAAGGATACACAGAAATTATGTCGCTCCTGGAAACAATAAATTAGAATTCGTAGTTTATTTTCAACAGCTAGTGTTAGTCTCTTTGACATCAAAGGGACTAATAAAGTGCACACAGTACATTGGATTTGACCTAAGAGACACAGATGCCCTGTTATATATGAGGTAAAATTTTATTGGTAATGGTAAACCTCATCGCTGACTTCCTTATTGGTTATTATGGTCTTGATTTTTCTTCCTGTCTCTACTCTCTATAATTGTTTGAATAAACACTTATATAGCTCTCGTTTCCTGTTGACTTGGAAAAAAAATAAATCTCTCTAAAGAAAAAAAAAACAAACCAAAACAAAACAGTGTTTTAGTAATAAGCAAAATGTTTAACAAGAATAATTAGAAAATAAAAAAGAAAAGTGATCACTGCTACAAGTATTAAAACCAGAGAAATAGATTAGAGTACTACTTTGTTTCCCCAGCTGAAAAAATTTTAGTGCTGTACTTGTTCTTTTAATTGGTGCTTTGCACATTAGCATTTATAAAGTTCAAACACTGAATTTTTAAAAATGCTTTATATTAATAAATGATTATACAACTCAGGGTCTCAAATTATAATAATTACTAAATTAAGCCTTCTCAGGACCTCTGAGCAGCAGGTAAATGCCATTTCCTCCATGGGAGCTGCAGCAGGGGTTACCACAAGGTATAGGTGTGCTTCTCCCTGTTTCCCACCCATGCTCGGCACAGCAAGGGCAAAGTGTCTTACTGCTTGGTATAACACCTAGACACCCTAAGAGGCCCCAGCAAACAGGCTCTGAAGCCTGTGCAGGAGCTAGGCCAGGAAGCAGCTGCACCACGCATAGTTCTCCTGGGCTTTGTCCTATCTGTTATTTTCAGTCCCATTCAATTATTAATGCAACATGGATCTACTGAACTGGGGGCAAAATGCTGGGTTTCTGATCATGCAGCACAGTGCTCCACTTCTCACTTCACACTGGAATTTCCCCCCATCTGTCATAATACTGAGGATTAAACTGATGATCTTGAGGGTGAATTTGTGACAGCTGGAGACATGGAGAGCAGTCCCAGTGAGTGCAGGACTAAATCACCCTGCCAAGGCACAGGATTACAGCATCCAAGATGAAATAGTTAATATTACAGTGAACTGTTTTTCAATTGGGTTCCCCCACATCTTTTGCAAGAAGACAGCATGACCCAGCAAGGCAAAAGTCTGGGTACTACAGGGAACAACTGGGGAAAGTCCATCCTGTGCACATTCACAGCAACATCTGCTGTGGAAGTGTGTCTAATTTCTGCTTACTTTCTTACACGTCACAGCCAAGACTGGAAAAACGAAGAGCTGAGAGGTTTACTTACTCCTGTACAGCAGGCTTTCCTATTCTGGTCAGTAATGCCTATGTAAGCACACAGAAAACAAAAAAGAGGGTGTTCCTGTCGCTGAGGATCCAACTCAAGCTGACCTACATTTACAAGGTCTGTGCTGATATTTCCACACCTCTTTGCATAGCCTCCCTCTGTATTAAGTGAAAGAGCAAGGTCATGGCTGGATGGCTTCTCTTGATGTAATCAAAATAGATGGGCAACAGGATGAAAAGGAAAGAGCTTGCTGAGACTCTGAAAGCCTTTCCCATGTACATGTAACAACCAAGTGTGTATATATGGTGGCTCAGTTTCCACTGGCCTGTTTGGACACTCTAATACTTCTGATCAGTATTGCTTGGTTAAGGTGTCTGTTTCTCTTCTCCATCTCTAATTTAACAGAGGGAAAGATCAAGAAAAATGGCCAGATGGCCAAAATGCAGGAAGTACTGCAGAGAATGAGTTCACGACAACAAATTAAAAAAAAAAAAAAGTAAGAAAGAATCAACACTACTTTGCTAGAACTTACATCTACCATTAAATCTCTGTGAATAATGCTGACACACTGACAGACTGCATAGCTTAAAACCAAAATGAACTGGCCTGTCATACCTGAGATAAGGGTTGATTGTGAATACTTCGAAATTGAGAAGTGTCATTATCAGCACTGCAGTAGAGAAAAACACCTGGGACAAAGTTCTTCATGTTTGACAAAGAGAGGAGCCATCTCCTCAGATACCGATTTGAATGATGATAATCTACAAGTGCTAAAAGTATCTCTCAGTATAAATGGTAATTAAAGGCATTTGTTTGAGAGAAGTGTTCTTTGTTCTCTCCGTCACCCTCTAAATCCATGCCCTGATTTGGCCTGAGTCTGCAATTTCCCTTCAGTTGGAAGAAGTTTCCCCCTCCCTTGGAGGAAGTAGTTCATGCAGAAAGCAAAGCACAATCTGTATTTATACACACACACAGATATATACACATATACATATAAGGCAATCGGGTAGGATAAGTATAAAATCCACTAGGCCCAAACTGGGCTTCCAGAATCCTCCACCCCTTCCACCCCCCTGTCGGCCTGTAAGGTAGGCTGAAGCCGCCCCCCAAGCTGGGCCTACAGGGCCTCAGTGTCCTGCCAATTCTCCCACGTACCATGAGATAAGAGGACACTGTTCCAAGAGAGGAGAAGTGGGAGCAAGGAAGGCAGGGAAAGGAAGGGGGAGAAGTGTAGTCAAACACTATCTCTTAAGCTGTGATACTGGAAAGGGAATAGAATAACAGCATTACAATATCCTGGGATGAGCAGGTCCAGCCCCCTGGGATGGGCCTCTGCCCCCACCGTTTTGTTTGAGGGGGACCTGGGACCCCTCAAACTACCACGCAGTGCAATACAAAACCACATAACCACTACCTATGAAATGAAAAAGGACATGCACACAGCTTATGGTGATACCTCCTGCATTCAGCTCTTTTAAAAGAAACTTATCACACTGTATGTTGGTTTAATCCTGAAGTTTGTCACCGAGACTGCCAGAAGAGTGACTTTCTGAACACTATTTCAACAGCACTGTTCTAGACAGCATCTTGAAACAAGATTATACTGTGTACCCAAGTTGTCAGTAAGTACTAAATCAGTCTGTCAGTGCTTTAAAGGTGTGACATTGTGCTTAGGTCCATCTCTCTTTCTAGAATACCTGATCAAGGGGAATAAAGCAATTCCCTCTCATCTGAATTCTAAGAGGACACTGCAAAACTGTGGGCCACTATGGAAAAATGACATCCTCATGATGGTAACCTCATCTTGATGCAGTCACAGATTTAACTCACCTCTTAGATGTAGTAAGAAGCAAAAACTGAGCTAAAAACTGCATTTCTGGGAAGATTCAAATGCTAGTGCTTGAATATTAGAGGTGCTTGTGTCCATAGGGATTTTACAGAGTGGTTTTGAAACAATCCGTGCATCAGTAAATACCACAGTTTTCAACGAGCACAGGAAGCCTGCAAAGCTTTTTGTGCAAAAAGCAAGGTTGAAACTCATTAGAGCTCACGTCAGGCATGTGATGGGCTTTACAAGCTGCCTTACTGTCTTGAAGTGAAAAATAACTCGTAGAAATTGGTTTATATTTATAAATGTCCTGGATTCTCCTTCTAGCTAGGAAGTAAAATTGCCCCATGCCAGGCACAAATTCCCTTGATAATTCTCCTCCTATTGTTTTAAAATTATGAGTTTTGACAAGGGCCATAAAGATCACCATTAAACTCTGCTCTTGAGAGCCGCAATGGAAGAAAGTAAAAATATTGAGTATCTGGGCCTTATTTGCTTCCACCTTAGAAGACAGAAGAAGGAATAACAGTGGTAGGAATACTCAGGCCTCTTCTATCTCAAGGTCATGTTTGACACTGTGACCATGCAGACCTGCATCATAACTGGCTTTGGTCACTGGGAGCTAGTCTCACAAGGAAACTGTTTATGGCTTAACTTTGGTAGCAAGAGGAAATAAGAAGTAGTGTTTGTTTTGAATGGAGGATGGGGGAAAAAAATTCCCTATTCCAGTCCTCTCACCCAGTGCTGAAAGAGCCCAGACTTGGTGATGTTTAAGTAATATGTATCTTCTCAAAATTTTTCTAAAGTCCGGGTTTTCAGAGGGGGCAGATTTAATTATAACAAGTTAAAATGTTTGTTGATAGGTGCTTACTGCATTTTTTAAGTGGTTGTTTAAAAAATAAAGCAGGATAATAAATAAGTAGATAATAGATAATAAGTAAACCTCGAGCTTCACTTTATGGATACTGAACTAATAATCTAGTGTAAAACTTCCCTTTGCAACGCTAAAAGATTCAAGTGTAATGTATTTTTAAGGTCTTGGATTTCCTATTAAGTTGTATTTACCCTTTATTTATGAAATGTGTCATGAAAGGATAAAACAGCATTCTGCCTGGTTGTGGAGAGACATAGTACAGAAGGCACTGCTGAAGCCTTCCAACACCAACAGTGGTTTGGAGATCAAAGTAGCTGAATGGGGACATTTTGGACTTCTGCAGTATCTGGAAAGAAAATCATATCGGAGGAAATTCTGGTTTTTGCAGGTATATCAGTCTGACCAGCATGCTAAACAAAGCAGAATGACTGGGATAAGGAAAGAGGATTCAGCCAAAAAGAAGAGAAATTTTGATAGGATTTCGTTGCTTGCTATTTTTAAAAAATGACTCAATGTTCTTGTGACTGCTTTGGTGAATAGAGCTTTCTGTACTATGACTCCAGGCAAAATTATAACTGAAAATTTAAAATAAATAGGATACAAACAGAACTTCTCAATGTTACTTCACTGTTTTAAAAGGGAAGAACATAAACATAATTGTATATGAAATATGCTATCTCTATAAATAAGTGCACTGTAACTTGGGGAGAAAATACTTCAAAATCAACACCAAGGACCTCCAAGACATTTTGTTGCAGCAAAACCCCTAAGTGAGGAGTGTGGGGAGGGGTTTCTGGTTATTTTTATTATGGAAATCAAGGAACTTATCTATATGATGAGTCATATATTACCACAGTGTCTCACTAGCACATGATAACCCTCTCTCTCACTGCTTCTTATCAAATAGATAAAGGCAATCAATTTACCCAGTGTTCATTTCTGCAATCAATGCAAAACTCAGTAGTATTTTGGTAGATTTTTTTACCCTGGAGAAGGATCGGACCACTGAACTATCAGTGATTAGCACAATTTTTGGAGAAAGCTGAGGTTTACAGAACCCTTTTGGTATTACAACCTGCTGGTTGTTTAACACCAGGTAAACCCAGCAAAAGTCAGCGTGGTCCCAGATTCGTTAACCAGGTGGTGTTAAACCAAGATCTCCTCCACAGGAGCTGCAGAGCTGGCCAAATGAGAACACAGTGCCTGGGGAAGGCACAGAGCTGGCAGAAACAGCAGATTCTGGGGTGCTCAGAGCCAGCATACAACAGGCACACAGAGATAGGAAGCGATACTAGCGCTCCTGAAGACATTTTGGATGTCATCAGGAAGAAAAGCAACATTTTTCATACTCCTCATGCTGTCTAAATTCTTCTTACCTGCAAGCAGACAAGACCTAAACATCTGTCTGTTTTCCTCTTCCAGTTTTATTTATTGCTCCTTCTGTCATAGCAAAGTCAAGGGTTTTGTCCCACATGTAGAAATTATTTGCAAATGGTAAAATATTCTGAGATTAAAGTTCATGACCTAAAATTCCCAGCATACACAAGCCCAAATTAAATTTTCATTTTTCACTTTGAGTTGTCAACAAAACTACAAAAGAAAAAGAATATCTGCAGAATAACGTTTGATAAAAGAAAAAAGAAGACAAGTAAAACGTTACTGACAAAGAAAAGCCAAAACACAAAAAAATAAAAATCAGTTCCTCTTTGTAATCTTCAGTACTTTCATCTGACTTAGCACATGAAAAACTTCCTTGAATTTTAGAAGTTTCATTTTTATTTTTTTTTAATTCAGAAGTGTCAGCACACAAACATATTTGTACAGTTTACTTTGCACTGTACTTTGTTTAAAACCATGTAAAACTTTACATTTGTTTCAAGGGAACTCTGGATGTAATCTAAATAATTGAGCAAGAGGATCTTGTTAAATATTTAGAAAATATATATTGGCATTTTGATATTTTACAGTACCACTCTATCGGGTGTTACAGTAAGCAAGATTCTACAAAGCTTCTGAGACATTAAGCACTGGGGAGAAGAGGGGAGGGAATTTAAGTTATCTCTGTGTAGCTAGGCTGTTTTCAGAGTTTCCAAGTATACACTACTACAATCCAATACACATTCAAAACAGTTGACACTGTGGCTGGATGTAAGGAAAACCATTTTACCTAAAAACATAACCATTTGCCCAGACTTCCTGGGGCTGCATATACAAAGAATTCCACATATATACAGCAGCAACTGTTATTCCATCTAAACATAGAATCATAGAATCATAGAATGGTAAGGTTGGAAGGAGACCTCAAGGATCATCTAGTTCCAACCTCCTGCCATAGGCAGGGACACCTCCCACTAGCACAGGTCACTCAAGGCCTTGTCCAACCTGGACTTGAACCCCTCCAGGGAGGGAGCAGCCACAGCCGCCCTGGGCAATCTGTTCCAGTGCCTCACCACCCTCCCTGGAAAGAACTTCCTCCTAAACATCTCCATCTCTTTTTCCTTATAGACTTGGATGGAAGTGCAGACATGAAAGACCCGAGGGACTGAAAAAAAAGCCAAAATCCAAAACATGTAGTTGTGGCAATTAGGGGCAAGGTTTAGTGGTGGACTTGGCAGTTTCAGGTTTACTTCTGAACTTGATGACCGTAAAGGTCTTTTCCAACTGTAGGGGGACAGTGGGCAATGGAGAACAAATCTCATAGGCAACAGAAAGAAGCCTGATAAATGATAAATCAGAAGAACTGATAAATTAAATGGATTTTGCATCACATCATTAATATTTTGAAGTTCAGAACTGAGAAGACAAACAAAATTTTTGCCAGCTAATCAAGCTATGTTTCTTTGAGTTCGACTCCAAAAACATGGGCAAACCATCAGCAGATTCTGATTCAGAATTGTGATGGTTTGGGAGCTCCCTGCCCCCCCCCACTTTGTAAAATCCCCCAGACTAGCCTCAGCCGGCTGGAAGTGAAGGACTGAAGCTCTATTTACAGCGTAGCACAATGTACAAGCAGATATACACACAACATACGGGAATATTTACAGACATATACAAGGTAAAGGTAATACAGAAACACAACACCCCTCCCAGAAATCAGAGACCCCAGGAGGGGCCCTTCCACCTTCTCCCCACCCTTATACCTTACCCCAAGGTTTGCCTTATGCACAAGGTGAGTTTGGAGGATGGGCCAGGGGGGTTAGAAGGAAAGTGGTTAGTTAGGTTATTCAGCAGAGAGGAGAGGACCCACTAGCTCCCAGAGAAAGACCTTATCTATGTTTGTGTTCTAATTTTTAAACATCTCAGCAAGCCTATGAGTGAAGTAGACATCACCACTGTTTTCTTTTCACAGCCTATAATATAATTTTCTCCATTAAAATATTCCAATTAGCCTCAAACCAGTAAGGAATCTATCCTTATAGCATCCAACACTGCACAACTACTGGTGCATGCAAACATCACATATATGTGTATATCATACATACTGAGAAAAGTGATGTGTTCTGCTACACAAAGACCTTAAAACCAAATTTAAGACAAAACTCCAAATGCAGTGTGTGCAGTAAATGTGGGTTGCTTAGATAGCTTTGTGCAAATGCATTAGCACATTAAGTTGTTTAAATATATTCTTACAAATGCTTCTCCAGCAAGAATATTGGTCTTGCAAATGTTGCTACGAGAATGTTTCTCAATCACAACTAATTTTCTAGAAGCATTAATCAATTAAAACCCAGTTACAAAAGTGCTACAGGAATATAGAAACAGAAATGCTGGAAAGTTAGTGACTTTTTGGGTTTTTTTTTTTACTTCTAGCACATATACTTAAGGAGAGGCAGGGGTGTGTGTGTGTGTGGCCATATTTTCTCACCTGTAAGAAAGAGCAAGTATCTAAAAGATTTGGGGATGTTTGGTTGGACAGGAATAACCTCTCAATAATTGAGAGTAATTTGTCAGCAGTCATCAGAATGCAATCAACACAGCAGGGTTTATGTACCCCAGGCTTCATTTCAAGTTCTGAATCCAGCAGGTCAGTGTACTCCCTTTATGTGCTGTTGCTGTATATGTGTGTATATACACACACAACAAATACTTTCACATTTATTCCAATATACTTGATTTATTTTTTAGTAAAAAGTTAAATGTGAAACCTTGTGGGATGTTTAATACCTTTTGTTGAATGCATAAGAATATTATTAGTCTCTTTTTTTTTCTCAATTACCATACAAAAAATAATAGAATTATTTTTTTCAGTTTTCATCAAGTTTATTTAAACAAAAATCCTCAGTACTCTCTGTATTGCTGTTATAAAACAACCATAATGCTTTTCAGTGAATATGTGCTTTAGAATACTTATTTTTTTCTCAAAGTACAGAAGTAGATTACAGCTGCATATCAGGAAGCAATCATCACTTCAGCCAACTTTTTTTTTAAAATTTTTTCTTGCTGTTTTCCTTGAGATCTTTTTATGTTAAGACTTTACTATCTGAAAACACATACATTGTGATAATACTTGCAGCTGGTCATCACTTTAGCTCAGTCCCTGACTGCACTAAACCGAAATGTTAGCAATGAACTATTTTAATGTAATTTTGGCACCCCTAACTTAATATTGCCTATGAAGTATTATAATCCTCCGTAAGTGCCTACTTGGTGGCAGGAAATTTATGTTTGTTAATGTTCTGATGCACTCAAAATGATCTTCCTAGAAACAGGCATGAGATGAAAAGTAAACAAATAACAAATATAATATCACATGTGCAAACTAGAGGGAAAAGAAGCCATACTACCTGACCAGAGAGACATACATAATTTTGAAAATTATTTCAAGATGTCAGTCTTCAAAAAAGCTATGGACTATGTTCAGTCTTCTACCAATGTAATAATTAGATGTGCTTAAGATTTTCACCAGCATGATTAAAAATGGTTTTGTAGGAGCTTTGGAAAAAAAAAAAAAAAAAGATTAAGAATACATCAGGTAATCAGTTTGTATCTTATTTTCATAGAATCATAGAACTGCTCTGGGTAGAAAAAGCTTTTAAGATCATCAAGTCCATCTATTATCTAACTCTACCAACACTAGTGCTAAACCATGCCCCTAAGCACTACATCTATGCATCTTTTAAGGCAAAAATCCTCTCTAGTTGCATCTTTACTTAAATGTCTCATGCTTGCAGCCTAGGCTTAAGAAGGTTTTGCTTGTTCTTTAGACCTGATGCTTCCCTGAGAGCAAGACAGCAAGCTGTGCCATCTGGCTGGGCTGTCAAAGCCACCCTCGTGAGTTCATTTCATGCTTTTTCAAAATCCATATGAAGAGATGTGAGGTCTAGGACCCAGTTTCAACATCCACACAAGATTTTTGAGGAAAGAAACTAAGCAAACTGTCACAGATACAGCTCAATACCATCCAGAAATGCTTCGTTAGCAAACGAGCCTTTATCCACCTACAGAATTTTCAGTGTGGTCTCCATGAAGCTCTCTTCACTTCTCGCAATAAGATTTTAACTTTGATTTCCCATATGATATCACTTCCTTGAGCTCCTACAACAAATTCTGTTCTCCCATGCATAGCTGCCCTGCCTGGCAGCTCCTGGTGAGTCCTGGTGCAAGGCTATCTCCCTGGGACACCTCACACTGCTACAAAATGCACACAAGGTCAAGGTCTATTATCTGAGCCAAGAAACAGAAGGGTTTTGTTCTCAGCACAGCTTGGTAGACCAAAAAGGCATCTATTTTAAGCAATAATCTCATCTGTCTCCTTAGTTGTACTGATTCTACAGTTGAAGTGTATGTCTGGGTATTTATTGCACAGAAAAAGAAACCTCAAAAAGTTGTGCCAAAGATAGCAGCCCTGGGCATATACCATTAAACATACAACATTAAAACACACTTCTGGATATATTGACATTCCTCTAAAAATACAATACAGATCAAGAAAAAAACATGCCTTTGTACACCCTTGTATTTCAGAAAGCACCCTTGGCTATCCCATCACCCCTCTGTACAACAGCTCCTCTTCCCATACCTCACTCCCATACAGTCCACATCAAACTTTGATACACCAAACATCAAAATGAATAACATTCAGGGGATAGAGGAAAAAAAGAGCAAAAATTTTTAAAAGGCCTCAAAAGTTTTAAGAAATTGCAAGCAATGCAAAGTGCTCCACTGTCAGCAAGTTTGCTGGCGACACAAAACTGGGTGGAGTGGCTGCCACACTGGAGAGTTGTGCTGCCATTCAGCGAGACATAGACAGGCGGGAGAGCTGGGCAGGCAGAAACTGAATGAAGTTCAACAAGGGCAAGTGTAGAGTCTTGCACCTGGGAAAAAAATACCCCATGGACCAGTATAAGTTGGGGACTGACCTGCTGGAAACAGTGAAGGGGAAAAGGACCCGGGGGTCCTAGTGGATGGAAGGTTGACCACGAGCCAGCAGTGTGCTCTAGTGGAAGGCCAATGCCATTCTGGGGTGTGGTTAACAGGTTGAGAGAGGTTCTTCTCCTCTACTCTGCCCTGGTGAGGCTGCATCTGGAATATTGTGTCCAGGTCTGGGCTGCTCAGTTCAGGAAGGACAGGGAACTGTTTGAGACAGTCCAGTGCACAGCCACAAAAATGATTAAGGGAGTGGAATGTCTTCCTAGGAGGAGAGTCTGAGGGAGCTGGGGCTCTTTAGCTTGGAGAGGAGAAGACTGAGGGATGACCTCATTCACGTTTATAAATATGTAAAGGGTCAGTGCCAAGAGGATGGAATCAGGCTCTTGGTGATGTCCATTAGCAGGAAAAGGGGCAATGGTGGGAGTTCAGGCATAGGAAGTTCCATGGAAACATGAGGAAAAATTTTTTCACTGTGAAGTTGATAGAACACTGGAACAGGCTGCCCAGGGAGGTTGTGGAGTCTCCATCTCTGGAGATATTCAAGATCGGTCTGGTGTATTCCTGTGTGATCTGGTATAGGAGATCCTGCTCTGGCAGGAGAGTTGGACTGGATGACCTTTTGAGGTCCCTTCCATCCCCTAACATTTTGTGATTCTGTCTTTACTCATAACCAAGCTCCATGCGTTAGTCTGATAGTCACAAACTATTATTCCCCTGATTTGTGCTATCACATCCACCTGATTTACCAAAAAATACCACAGTGCATAATGTTAGACTACATTACCTCTTTAAGTAAAATGGACTTCTCTTACATTCATGACAATTCCTGTCACACCTGAAGAGTAGCTGAATGTTGCTGTTTGGCTGTTTGAAGCATGATGGCTGTGGCTATTTTCACTGTTAGTGGGACTGGGATCACATCTCAGCTTTGCCTCTGATAAAAGTTTTAAAAAGCAAATCCTTCTTGCAGGTTTATTCAATGCCTGCCAATTAGCTAACTCAGTGCAATTAATCTTAGAATTACAAACTAGTTGAGTGTTCATTTCTGTTTAATCAGATTATTAATAATACAAGCAGTCTTTTAATTATTTTCCCAGTGTACTCCTCCCTTTATACAAACATGTTCTGACTTTCAAAACATGCTAATTAGGACCAAGTTATTTTCCCTAAAAATAAATTTAAAGTAACCCTTTAAACTGCCTGCTCTGGCTAGTAAAATTTCTCGGATTTAATCAGTCTTGAAATATTCTAGATCTCCTTCAGGTCCTCAGCAGATTTTCTTTGTAAAAATGAAGTTCTAGTGTGCAATGCAATTAGTAGTATGTTTGAAAACACTTAGCCTTTCTGTCCCAATTCAAATGTCTTGATGCTTTAGTGGAAAACACAGGGCATTGCAAATACATCCATCTGCTGAATAAACTGCATCGAATTCAGAACAAAATTCAGCTCCAATAACCACATCCCGTGGAAATGATCTACCTCAAAACTGTGGCAACAGAAATAGCCTTTGGCCCGAGTAAGGGCTTCACACAGGACCTAACTCCAATCTGGTCTAAGCTTCCTTCACTTTTGCTAGAGGCAGGGGTAGGACTCAGATTCTGAAGCACCGTTGTGGTGACACTGAGTCCGGACAGAATTTGATCCAAGCCAAACCCATGTCCTCATGTTACACCATGGTATATGAGCAGCAGTGCCCTGTACCTTGTCACAAAATGTGGAGTATTACAGCCAGTTGTGCTACTGACTGACAAATATTCATGAGCGAATATCAACCTGAATACAACTGAATGAATCATTCCTGCATAAAACACAGTGACTACATACACCCCGTCGCCTCTTCAACTACATGTGTGAGTTTTTAACAGCCCTAAGAAACAACATTTATTGTCTGCAACTAGCCTCCAAAGCTCTCAGCACAAAGATTTTCTCTTCCATACTGTTTAAATATAGATGAGTGGTTTTTCAAAAATGGTAGAATTATTCAGTTCTTTGTTATTGATAAAATACTCACAAAGGTCGCAGATGCAGCACTTTATAGATGATAAATATTCCCAACAGGAAAAGCCACTGACAAAAAGCTGCTCTGACCTTTTATCCATAGCAAAATGACTTCCCAGGCAGTAACAGCCCCATTTGGTTTGGTTGGCTTTTTGTTTTCTCTCCCATGAGCTTCAAGGATATCTTTTATTAGTCATTCCAGGAGACAAAAAACCAAACAAACAAAGAAACAAACAAACAAAACACCCGCAAAAACCCCCCACCAATAAAACCCAAAAAAACCCACCAAAATCAAACTTCAGCACATCACTAGTAAAACTCAGCAAGAGATTTCAGACAATTCTTATAGCAGAAAAGAAAGTGAAGCACTATTCATGGAGAACCTGTGAAATTCGGATGCCCTTCATGAGATTATTTCTCCATTAATTGTACCACCGATGTGCTTGTATTCTTTGTTAGGTAGTCAAGATGTGCACCCATTCAGGCTATTCCTCTTCACATTATTACATTTACCATTTACACATTCACACGCTCATATCCCAACAATACATATGAAGTCACATACTATTTGTATAGAAAGAGATGAATGCAATCTTTAACCAAAATCTTAGTATTTTTAACCCAAACTCCTAGCTTTTAAGGCTCTCAAAGCAGATTTTCAATAGCTTGAATTTGACAGTGGATGAAAGCACTGCTGCTGAGTGCTGACAGTGCTGGTTTGTTTTACCATACTGTCAGATGTGTTATATGTATGGTGTAATTTATAACAAAAACTTGGAAGTACTCAGGAGTGCTTTAAAATGTTAATGATGCCATCCTTTGTATCAGACAAGCACTATATTTAACCTTAAATCTAACCACACCTGCTCTAGGACAAGGAAAATATTACTAGTACTAGTCAAGAAACACATAAAATTACAAATTTTAGTTTTTTCCTGTAGATAACAAAACTGTAACATTATGGTCCAGCATTTCAGGATACTCCCATTATGAAACCTGGAAATATGTCATTAATAAAGACCTACTGCAAAGCCCAGGAAGAGTTATTGCTGTACAAGAACAGTAGTCCAGACCAGGTGACCTCACATTGTGGTCCTGTGGTGTCCAAAGCTGGGATACAGCATACAGCATTCACTCCTAGGCAAGAAGACTATTTGGAAGGAATGGAATGGTCATCCACTAGATTGCAGTTTGCTTGCACTTTTTCTATCATCGTGGCAATCAGCCATCAAGTGCTTGCTAGTTAGTATCAGGAAGAGTCAATAGGCACACTTAGATTTTCCCATGAAACGTTAACCCTGACACTGGCAAAGCCCAAACACTTGCCCCCACACCAAGGCAGCATGTGGGTATAATCCAGTTTCCAGCTCTCTGGCACTGGTTTCCCTCTTTGCTTCCTGCACAACATGGAGAGTGTGTTTTTCAGGCTGCTTTGGGCCCTAAGAGACTATAGCATCACAGCTTATAAACACCAAGGTGAAAGGGAGACAGCAATTTCCCCAGAGCTGTTACAGCCTGAGACAGGGTTGCTTTGAATGCAATGCTTTTTGCTTACTACATTACAGTGGAAACGGCCTTTAATAGATATCCTTTGGGTCCTATATTCCCGTAACGGCTTTATCTCTTCAATGGAATTAAATGCTGAGTCTTATTGAGCAATCACATACAAATTAAAAAGACCTAATAATCATTATTTTTGACTGAGTGGCAAGGGTTATGTGGGTGATTTATTCATTTTTAGTCACGTCTCACATAGGTCATCACTATAAATACTGGCTGCGCACAGTCATTTGTGATATAAGTCCATTATTCAATGGATTCATACCAAACTCTTTATTTGCACATGCCAATCACTTGCATTTCTTTGCTGGCTGTAACTGGCCCATGTACTTGAGTGAAGGCTACACACCTGAATAAGAGAATAGAGAGTCTTTTTCATGTTTTGTTTGTGCAGACTTGTGTTTTGGTGTTAAAAGGTTGCTGACACGCTTCTCTATAGCTATTCTATTTATAATTTGTTTGGATAAAGGACATTGTTATAGCATTTTATTCTAGGTACAGCTTCTGGTGTTTTGGGATTGCTGTCACTGAAAGCAATGAATTATTTGAATTTTCCATCTGTGAATTCCCTCCCTATCAGTGTGCAGACTCACTTGGAAAATATTTGTGGATTCTTCAAGCCTCATTTTTAATTCTTCACTTGAAGAACAGCAATGCAAAGAATCCACACATAATAATATTTAAAAAAAAAAAAAGGGAAGAAACCAGTAAAATTGAATCCCTAGAGAAATCTGAGCTTACAGAGAGCACTCAGACCCATTGTGCTGAGGAACAGAAATGAGCAAAGCAGCTGGCTATGGCAGAAAAGTTCCTTCAACCTCTCAGCTGAGTTCATCCCAGGCAGCTGTAATGAGATTTGCTAGTGAGACTGTGGGATAATATGTATTGGCATAACCCTACATAAGTTGAGAGTCCTGTCAGAAGTCCTTAAGTATAGATTAAGGAGATACAATGCATTTGTTGAGAAAAGTGTTCAGACACAGCTTGGGAAGGAGCTGCTGGAGAGTTCCCCAGTCCCATAATGTCTGCCCAGCATGTGGGTCAGAGCCACCACTTTGTGTGTGGTAAGTGTATTCCTTATGATGAGGAATACATTTCTGTTGGAGCCTGAAGCCTGAGAGAAATTCAGCCCAGAGCTACACTTCCAGATTCCACGCATCAGGATCTGTGTGAACACCACTACTTCAGAGAGAGGAAAGGCAGAAAAACACAAAAAGAGAATGCCTCCAGGACAGCTGAGAGCAATGCTGATACAGCTCCTTTTCAAGGCAATTCTCTTGTCAGATCTGTTGAGCAACAGATCGGTATTTAACGTCCTCCTCATCTTCGGGGTCCCTGAGGCAGCTGATGCCCAAACAGCTCCCTCCAGGCGCTGGCAGAGAGGTGGAGGGGAGCAAGGCTGTGAGAAACAGCCAAATCAAAGTTGTTCCAAGTTTGTTGATAGTTTCAATAATAGATTCTAACCACAGGTAAAGTATGGCAGTCGTTCAATAAAACTGGAGTTTGTACGACATCAATTGTACCCAACTCACTTTTCTGCACAGTAAGTTTCTGAAATCAGCCCCACCATGCTAGGCTATGCTATCTCCATACCCTTCTGAACATCTGACTGCATCACTGAAGTAATGGAAAGCAAAGCTCCCACTTTTTCAAGTGTCAAGATAAGGAAACTTGCAGACAGATTTCTGTGAGCTGAAGGCACTTGAACTGGCAAGATGAAGAAGGAGGAGGATATGCTTGTTCTGATCTGCAAATTATTTGGAAGCTTGTCATTAGCACTACCTGCACAAGATGATCCTACTGCCAACAGCAACCAGTCTGTATGCAAATACTCTCTTGTCCTCCCATCACAACTCAGGAGCCAAACATTTGGAACCCTTAGCAAGGGGAGCAGTCATAACAGGCACAATCATAACAAGTTATAATTGGAAGCTACACTACAGTAGTCTTAGATGAGGGATCAGTGCTTTCAAAAATGGCCAAGCAAAGGCAATACATCTATTTCTGTACGATTTATTTGATTCAAAGTGCTATGCTGGTGATTTAACTTAAACGTAACACATTTTTATAATCCTTATCAAATGTTCAGTCACTAGATCGGCATAAAGCACGGCTTATTAAAATGGATAAGAGGGGATTATGTGATTCACATTGTCAAGTAAAAGAAAAGTATTGAAAATACAGAGATTCTTTAATCTGTTGCTCAGAAGGCACTGCACACATTGCCGGTGGAACAATGTGTGTGCATCCAACTTTTAATCACATGAGGCCTGACAAAGAGAATAGTAAAATTATTCTTCCTAGCAGACAGGATAAGCTTGTAACAATATAATCCTGATTGCATGTCAAACTTTGATGATTTTGGTTTGGTGACAGATATAAGTATTTAACTACACTTTGCAAGTCATAATAACAAGGCTGAGATTTCAAAGGGTCTAAACATTTATTCTAAAGTTTTATGTATCTATTTTTGGCAAATCTAGTGTTTTCTAACAAAGAGTTTTATCTGGTGATCTGAGATTTAGCATGTAAATCAAACATAAAGCTTGAGCAGGCACAAGTAAAAATAATTTAATTTTTTTCAGCAACAGCCAGATTCTGAATGAAAACATTCCTGATAAAAGAAGCAAAATATTAACCAAGACATAAAATAATCTTTCAACAAAATATTACCCAATCAGAGTTCACAATTGTTAACTGATCACAGTTAACAATACCAACTCAATTTAGTGAAGGACAGAAACACAGTAGTCAGAGGCTAGATTTCTTCAGCTGTGCTATCTGTAAAAATATAGGCAAAAGGAGCTGCTTTATAAGAATCATAGAATTGTTCCAATTGGAAAAGACCTCTAAGATCAAGTCCAATTATAAACCTAAGATCACCATGGCCATTAAACCATGTCCTCAAGTGTCATGTCCAGATGTTTCTTGAACATTCTTCTTATCAGCTTGAAAATTACAGTTTTGTGGCAGTTACACATGTGCTGGAACAGCCAATACTGTTGCCATGTGTTCAGTAGGAGAGGTGAATGTGCCACAATCACCACAATGATCACCACAATGATATTAAGGGGAATTATGCATAGCAAAAGATTTCTTATTCTTGTTGTTGTTGTAATAATAATTATTATTATTATTGTTATTATTATTATTATTATTGTTGTTGTTATTATTATTTAGTATTTAGAAAAAAGCTGAAGGAAAGGTGAGGAGGGGCTGTCTCATCTTGGAAGGTGTTGAAGAACCTATACCACCAGGCTTCTCACCTAATAAGCTAATGTCCTGAGACAGTCACATGCATACAGGATTAAAAACTGCACTTCAAAGATGTTCATAAAAAGTTGTCTGGATTCTCACCTTAGACTTTCACTGGCTTTGTTCAATACAAATTCTCTTTCTAACTTTGTCACAGATTGAGTCAAGCTATAATTTGCCAGTCACTTGTCAAATGTCAAGAATGTGGAGGTACCAAAAAGAAATCAGAGTTTTTTTCTTCCTGCAAAAGAAATTACAGCTTAAACAAAACTCCTTACCACTTGCAACTTAGGTGACTATGACATCCTAATCATGCACCAGGATGGAAACATTTCTAACAAATCAAGTAAGTCAAGTAACTTTTATCTTTTATGGTGAATTAGTGTTCTGTATGAATGCATTGATGTATAGCTAAAATGTTTAGCAATACAAGTATATAGTTGAACTATCTTTACAATATTTCTATACGTTTAAGTTCAGAGAAGACAAAGTTGAGGAATGACTCTCAGGTTTCTCCCATCACCCAAACCCTCAGATGATGATAGGCCATAACAACAGGCCTGAGGAAGTCAACAAAAAAGTGGATATCTGAACATCTCAAAGCATTTGTGCCTACAACACACAGATATTTCCACAGGGAATGTGATTAGATACAAGATAAAGTGGTGTCTCATAGCTCAACCATTGTTTGCTTTAAGGTAAGTTTTCCCTCCCAGCAACTCATCTTGCATCCAGGAAACCTCCTGGTGACTCACTGCAACCATTAATTATTGTGTGGCGCAACAGGACTGCAGATCAAAACTTGAATTCAACTATTTGATGCAATTACTGACAGTACCAGAGGATTCTGTAATACAAGTCAGAAAGAAGACAAACTGCTTTCAAATTCAGACAGAAGGCAGAGGTGTAATGACTATGTAGGAACAACATATTCAACATATGTGAAATATGAAGATTTGATGGTGCATCCATCAGATATTGGGCAGCTTCCCTAGAACATGCGCGATTTTTCCACAGGAAAATATGAACTTTGTTCCTTATTTACTTCCATATTTTTGTATACGTAAATCAACATGCACATACACTCTGAGTTGCATTACAAGAATATGTTTTTTTTTGGCTGAATTTCTACTGCTAACAGTTTTTATATTCTAAAAACATTTGCTTATATAAAAGAACTAAGTGGGTAAGGCAATCTACCAACCAAAACCAGAACTGAGACTTTGGTTCTGGTTCTTTGAGTACAGCAGTGAGTTCTGCTCTGGCTTTGAAGCACCCTTGAAGAGAAAAAGATATTGGAGGGTGGTTTTACTAAGATTGCAGGTGAGAACACAAAAAAGCTGAGGACAGCGTGGTGAAGAAAATGTAAGACTCTAAGGGCATCTACACATAAGGAGAGCGCTGCTCCTTGTACATGCCAGTGCTTTATATTGGTTCTGAAAATGAGCTGTTCTCAGCAGTTATATTTGCTCTTAAATACCCTTTAACCACTCAGGATCTATCTTGTGACTGGGAGCAAATTAGAAGAGAGTGCTTTCAACGTACATCATTCAGATGTTCATAATTCAGGAATTAAAAAGTGAATAACAAGTCCTAATAAAATCATACCTTCTTTAAAATAAGGTCATAGCATTGTGTTAGCATTACACGGACTCAATTTTGTATTAAAACCAGAAAAACAGAAAAATGAAGTGCAAGAAATTAATCTTTCACCAGAGTAATTTGTGCTGATGGAAGCAAATGCTGTTATCAGACCATTCACAGTGGTGCTCTGCACAAGTCCAAGGGCAGAACAAGCCATTAGTGAAACCTGCTACTCCAATGAAACCACCTCCCACTATAAGTTTATGTAACCTTATAGAGAATCTGTATTTTCAGCTAGAAAGTTCCACCAGAGTGGAATGAAGGTGACTGGCAGGGCTGACTTTGACCAGACAAGATCTACAGTAGTCCTGATGTACTTTTGACTACCTTTCATCCCTTTTCCAGAGCATTAAAGCTAAACAAGTACCTTCCAGATCTTCTTTCTAAGAAAAAATACACTTCCATGACTCAGATAACTGCAGGTTGGAAAACCAAGTGAGACAATTGCTTTTCATGGTCTCTACCATAATTCAACAGATGGTGTTCTTAGAACATTTTTGTACACTGAACAGCAGAAGTTAATAGTTTCACTTTTGCCCTGTTTCTTGCTTGAAGACAGCCAATATGAGGAATGCTGAGCTAGCCATGCCTGTCATCAGTTACATCAATTTTACCTTTTGGTTAATATTCAAAGAGTTAATTATCCAAGTGAAATGTTATACAATGTTTTTACTTACATTGATAAAATAAATTATGGCAGAGCTATTTTGTTCTTAAATATTGATTTTAAAAAGAGACTGTATGAATTCCTTGATAAAGAGGCTAGAACATCAATCATGCAATTTACTCTGACATTGAGTGAGATACAACCAAAAAAACAGGCATTTGTGAAGGTGGCAACTTGTTGATTAAGGCCAACACAGCATCACAGGATACACACAAAGCAGTGAGCAACCTACTTCACTGCTGTTATCATTGTGAGCCAAAAGTGATGGTCAGTAACCAAAGCAGTATATGACACCATGAGCTGGATTACGGCAGTGAATTAGTGTTACTATTTATTGTTAACAAAAGCCACAGCAGGAAAATTTTAACCATTGCTATTTTAAGTGGAAATTACATATTATGGTAAAGCTAAAAAGAATTCAAATATTTCAAAAGACATTTTAATAAGGATTTTGAGCAAAGGTGAAGATCCAAAGTAGAACATAACACAAATCTGATAATCTTTTGAGTCATAGAATCATTAAGGTTGGAAAAGAACTCTAAGTTTATCATGTGCAACCATCACCCCAATATCACCATGCCCACTAAACTACATCCTGAAGTGCCACATCTATGTGGGTTTTTTAACTCTAGGGATGGTGACCCCAGTATTTCCCTAGACAGCATGTTCCAATGCCTGGCCGGTCTTTCAAAAACAAGCTTTTCTTGACATCCAACGTAACTTGAAGCCATTTCCTCTTGTCCTATCACTTGTCCCTTGGGAGGAGTGACCAACACCCCCCCCCCACTACAACCTCATTTCAGGTAGCTGAGGAAACAGCCCACACTTCTTAGGCTAGGTCCTCTGTAACCTTGCCATAATTTGGGGGGTTTTGTGTTTTATTCATTGCAAGAGGAAGTATTAGCCATGTAATTATTGTAATTCCTTCCTTACATTGCTATGGATTAAGCAGTAACTTATCTATAGTAATCATGCAATAGGCTGTAACTAACTGAAATATGAACACTGCCAGTTTGTCCCACTGTGTTTCAGATCTGCTACATAATTGTTAATGTTCACAACAGTGCAGTAATTGAATTACAGAACATTAGCCACATGATTATGATGATCATAAACTGCTATCAAATGTAAGACTGTGAAGACTCCAAACTCTCAAGTTACAAAGTTCGTACTGAACTGTCTATCCTGCTCTTCAGACTGACTCATATAATCACTGCCACAGTTGTGAAACTTCACCACACACAACCCTTCTTATCTCCCACTGGAATTCTTCCATAGTTCAAAGCTTTCAGTTTGATTTTGATGGAACCCACATAGATCCTACAGGTTGCTAAGCTGGCCAAGTTTCCAAACGTTGCAAAATTTTAAGATATTTATTTCAACAAGGCTTCCTTCTCGAGAAATATTGAGCAGAGAATGATGTGGGTTTGGGAGTTCCCCGCCCCCCTACACTTTGGAAAATGACCCAGGCTAAAACTCAGCCAGCTGGAAGTTTAGATGAAGCTCTATTTACAGCTCAGCACAATATACAAGCAGATATATACACTATATACAGGAATATTTACAGAAATAGACAAGGTAAAGGTAATACAGAAACACAACTCCCCTCCCAGAAATCAGAGACCCCAGGAGGGGCTCCCAACCACCCTTCCACCTTCTCCCCACCCCTATACCTTACCCCAAGGTTTTGAGGATTGGCCAGAGGAGGAGTTAGAAGAAAAGTGATTAGTGAAATTAATTTGTCAGAGAGAAGAAGCCAGAAGTTGCAGGACAGCCCCAGACGCTGTGCCCCTGAGAGTGCCGCAAGCCCGACTGAGACTGCGACAAGCCCAAGTGGCTTATCTTTTGTTTTGAGTACTTATTCCTAAACATCTCAGCAAGCCTGTGAGTGAAGTAGACATCACCATTGGTTTCCTTTCACAGCCTGTAACATAATTTTCTCTATTAAAGTATTCCAATTAGCCTTAAACCAGCACAGAGAACTAAAAGGGTTTTGAACTACAGGCATCCTCATAAATCTGCTGGAATTCACTTGATCTAGCATCATCTCTCTCTAGATTGGATGTCCAGTCTAGGCTAGACATATAATTTCCATGATCAAGAGAACAACATTTTGAGTTGGGAGGCCCTTGAGATCCTGCATATGGATCTTCTTTGGTAATGTTTCTACTGAGAAATTTTGATTACACCCCCATTTCTGACCACTTAAGGCATGCAAAAGTCTCAGACAGCATCATTTTTGCCCCACAATATCAGTAGGCAAAGGTAATTATGTTCTGTAGTTAACCTGCAATTCAAATACACAGTCACCAGGTCCAAAGAGGTGCCAGCTTTGACTCTGAGGGTATCACAGTTTCATCCTGAATGTTAGTTTTATGTCACTATTTGGGAAGATTCTATCACTGAGTTTTGGTGGTGGAGTCACCATCCCTGGAGGTGTTCAAGGCACGTTTGGACATGGCACTTGGTGCCATGGTCTAGATCTCGAGGTCTGTGGTAATGGGTTGGACTTGATGATCTTTGAGGTCTCTTCCAACCTTGCTTATACTGTAATACTGTGATACTGTGATACCGTGATATTAGTGTCATAAATTATTTGCTGCAAGTTTTTGCAGAAAGATGACCTGAGAAACTGACTGAGAACATAAGTGAGATTGAGATAATCAGTGTCAAAGAGATTTATGCTATCAGAAAGACATGAAACCCAGGCCTGGACACGCAAAGGCCATCGTATATCAATCTAGAAGCAGCAAATGTGAACTCTTCACCCACTGGAGATGTCTACATATGGCACCTCTGAGTTGCTCTTCCACCGCTGCACAGCTTTCATGAGCTCTTTAGCATGTGAAGCTGCAGATCATTTGTGGTGAATAAAGCCCTAACGGATTACTCATTGTTAATTAAATAACCTTATTCTGTCCACTGAATCTAATGCATTAAAGTATTTAATGTTTGTTTGGTAAACTGCTTTGCTAAATGCTCCTTTGACTTTTATTGGTAATAAACATTAAGCATTTATGGCCTGTGAAAGCAGTTCCACATCTAGCTTATGCTGTTACTATTTACAGTTTGTTAATGAAATACCATTAACTTGCTCCAAACTGCAAGTTGTTTTTGTTCTACTCCTTAACTTTTATTATATAGTATATAGAATAAGCCAATGAAAATTGCATGAGCTATATACAACAATAGTACTTGTTACTAAACCTTTACATTCCATAGTTGAAAACACCCTGATTTGACAAAGCTCTGACTAGTATTTTTGCTTTTATTCCTGCTTTTGCCATATGCACACACATATATTTATTTGCATCTGCCCATTTCCAGCCTGTGTTCTCTCCAGAGCAGGGGACACCACTTGCATGAGTTCCTTCAGGCATTTGAGATGCGTATGTGGAAAACCTGGCTCAGTCTGAACAGAAGCATTTTGTGTGCATGACAGTGGTTTCACAAGTTTTCACACAGCTATCCATCAGCAGTAGCTACAACATGCATACTTAAAAATAAGAACACTTATTATTTCCACCACCCCACCCCATGCCCCCCCCCCCGCCACGAAAATTTGTGCTCCTCTTTCTATATGGTAATGGAATACAGCTCTTGAATGCTCTTGAAATTTAAGCACAACTGCCTGTGCATGCAAGTGATTTGTGTTGCTACACAGAATGAGCAATGCATTTTATTTGCCAGGGGTATAAAATACAGGGTTCTGCCAATTTAGCACTCTGCCACTATACTGGGTAGACAGACAACAGCTCAAGTGAGCCCAACCCCTGTAAGGAGGTGGTACATGCTGTATCTATGGGGGTAGAAAACCAACCCATGCTTTTCCAGATAGTTCCTTTGCTTTTGTGCTTGCAAGGGGAGTTCTTTGAGTGCTACACATTCCTGACAAACATACTTGTTCAATATAATATATAATCACCTTTCTGTCTGTCTGCTTGGTTAGGGGTCACAAGCAGGAATCAACTAGTTGATATTTGTATATTTACTTTGCAATATGGAATTCCAAAGTAGGAAGAGGTGGAGAGGCTTAGTCATTCTGATACCTGTATTTCTGCAATGGAACCACTACCGTGACGATACTGTTTTGTCTGATGGAAATAGAATCATAGGAATAGTTGGAGAGATTGATTGCTCTCCTTAGGAGATGCCTAATTTTGGTAAGAAATTTCATTAAATAAATGAGATGGCAACAATTCCAGCTGCTGTGTGTTTAAGAATGACAACACATCGATCAAGCAATGAATAATACACAGTTTTGGGAGAGATGACATCTAATATAGGCCCTAGTTACAGATTTAGTTATGAATAAGGGTGATACCTGACTAGGGATGTACCTGTGGGGTGCCAGACAGGGTCCAGAAGGATTTCAGTCTCAGACCAGCACTACTGATACTAATGATGCTGTCAATAGATACAGGTGCTTTGGTCACTGTTCAGCCAAGTCCACTGCACTCACAGGAGAAACAGAAATCTGCAAATGTTTGGTCTGTCTTTATTCACTGTTTCTCTCCCATATAGACAAAAAGCAACCCCATCATGGAAAGCAGGAGTAAGCTAGGAGACAGCTAGAAACAGCCCATAATCAATAGAACAAGAGCACAACTGAGCAGCCACAGGGTTATACCCATGTTCAAAATGTGCTGCAAGAGGCAGAGTTAGGTCTTCTTGGGCTAATTCTCAGGACTAGGGAAATGGATTGGTGCTGAAGAGACAATGGGAGAGTGCCATCAACTGGGATTTCAGGAGAGGGAGGTGTCCTTGGGCTGCCTTTTGGGTGACTTCTCCAGCATATTAAAGTCTCCACGTGTGCGTCATTGCTCTTGGATACTGCTCAAGGGTAAGCTGTACAATCTTCCCCTTGGCTGATTTACTGCGTTGTGATTTTTTTTTCTGCTGGAAGTCCTTTTTATTTAATATTGATTATTGTACAGTGCTGTAAGGTAACAGCATGGAAGTGTTATTAACTTACTGGTAGGGTACATTTTATCTTTGAGGGAAAAAAATGTTTATGTGTGAAGGTTTTAATCATCATCCATAGTTCCATAATGAGTAAGTGTTAAGTGCAACACTGAGAAATTTTGATTTTTAGACTCAAGTCCTACAATCACGGAGAAAAAAAAAAAAGAAAAAGGCAGAAATCTTACACTCTCCTACCCACCTACTCCTCCCCAAATCCAAGCAGCAGTAAGATAAGGAGGTGGCTAAAAGAAGCTAATCTATTCTTAACCTTGCTTCCTAAGTGACAGCAAAATTAAATGGAAGCAATCACCAATCATAGTCCAATTAGTTATCCAGCTCTGATCCTCCTATTTTCTGTACTGTCAGAATCCTCTCGAGCAATTTGCCTCAATTATAACTGCAAATCAGCATGCTATTTCCTCCTCACAAACTACCCATTGCTGAGGGACTGACTAGGTGTTCCAGGATGCTTCCTTTCCATTGCTGGAGACCAATTCCCACTATTAAATAATTACAGGTAGTTCAGAGTCCCATGTTGGAGAAAAATAAAAATAATAATATAAAAAATAACAATCTATTTAACATAATTAGGCAAGGGAAATTAAAACCTTAATTAGAGAAAAGAACCATTACTATTAATAATAGGTTTTTCCAATACTTGGGTATCTTCTTTGATCAAAACTAGGGACAGCCTTAACAGAAGATATTCAGCACTTTCTCTTCAGATATTGATTTCTCTTCAGTATGAAGGCTATAATACTAAAACTCTGTCAACCATAGAGTCCATTGGAAAAAAGGACAGCAGTTATTCACAGCTGTTGTTCAAGGGTATCAAAGATATGATTAAACTTGCTCGTAATTAGAGCAACCAAGCTGGTTACTTCTATACTGCATTTCTGGTTCCGTGCTCATCACGCACTGCACATTTCACCTGTTACTTGTATTCAGGATGCATTATGATCTCTATTATTTAGTTAACATCAAAAATTCCCTTGTAATATCTAATATGTAATAAAAAGACAGAGCCTCGTCTTTTCAAAAGAATAAATTACAACTCAAAGAGATCCCATTGGAAAAAAAGAAGGTGTCAGAATAGTTGACACTTCTAAACTGTATTATCTAAGTTTCCTCATTTTGTGTAGATTATAAAAATATATAAATAAAAGTGATCTGGAATACAGCATATAAAAGAAAACCAAGAAATCAGTTTGTGTTTATTCATTTCAGTGCAGTTGTATTTCACTGGTTGACAAAGCATTTGGGTTTCCCAAGTGACAGATACAGCAGATTCACCACTACCTGGAAGGGCTGTGAAGACACCTACACATACAGCCTTAGGGGTTTTGTTTGTTTGCTCATTGTTTTTACATCTGTCCCACTGCTAACAGCTTGCCTGCCCAGGGGCTGAGCTGGGTTTGCTTTCAGAGCAATTCCTTCTAGTTCATTAGTAGCAACCGTCTCACTTTCCCTGGTGACATCTGTGCTAGTGCTTTCTGGGTCTTTACCCATCTTTCACACATACTTGATGTTAGAGAAGAATTATTATAGGTAGCACGCAGACATCTTTGATGAGAAAAATGTTGTGGATTCAGCATCCACAGTTCAGGTTCAAAACTCATCTTGTATGACAAAAAAAAACAAGGCTTGATATTGGAAATATTTCCATCTTAGGTAGTTGAGAACTGGAAAAGAAATGACAAAACACTACAACAAAACACACACCAAAAAAACCCACAGATAAGATTTTTTTCTGTGAAACATCTTAATCTTTTTCACTTCATGAATAATTCAGATTTTCAAAACACTACTTGCAGTGGTGGTAGTTTTGGGGGATGTTTTTGTGCTTTTGCTTTTTTTAAGGTAGACAGATAACTATAAACTAAAAGGAAATATATTTATTATAACATCCTAAAGTGAGACTATAATATTTTTAAGGTTTCTTAGTCTTGGGGATTCCAGATGGCCTGTGACAGTTACAGTAACTAGGAGACTTGACCCAATAAGCACTAAAATTGCTAAACAAACAGGAGCATCTCCAAAAAGATTCTATGAAAAAGTGATGCTTTAGTATCTTTTCTAAAGCGTGGACTACTACCTGATATCTTGTTTTAAATGTAGAACTCAGTTGATTGAGATTCTGAGAGTTTCCATAGTAGAATAATTCTGCTGTATACCAGTGTATCGCAATACAGAGATTTTCCTCTGCAGACTAACCTATGCCCCAAAATTTTCCAGTAGTTCCTAAAAGTCATAGAAATACTGTCCAAGCTTCTCAGTGCTTCATTGCAGTGAACAGACTGCTGATGTGGGTTTGGGAGTTACCCGCCCCCCCACACTTGGTAAAATGACCCAGACTAAAACTCAGCCAGCTGGAAGTTTAGATGAAGCTATATTTACAGCTCAGCACAATATACAAGCAGATATATACACTATATACAGGAATATTTACAGAAATATACAAGGTATATACAAGGTAGAGGTAATACAGAAACACAACACCCCTCCCAGAAATCAGAGACCCCAGGAGGGGCTCCCAACCACCCTTCCACCTTCTCCCCACCCCTATACCTTACCCCAAGGTTTTGAGGATCGGCCAGAGGAGGAGTTAGAAGAAAAGTGATTAGTGAAATTAATTTGTTGGAGAGAAGAAGCCAGAAGTTGCAGGACAGCCCCAGACACTGTGTCCCAGAGAGTGCAACATAAACTAATGTTTATGTTCTTAGTTTTATCCATGTCAGCAAGCCTATGAGTGAAGTAGACATCACCATTGTTTCCTTTTCACAGCCTATAATATAATTTTCTCTATTAAAATATTCCAATTAGCCTTAAACCAGCACAACTGCCTATAAAGTCTGAAGGGTGCAAAAATGGTTACGTTTAAATAATTTAGGTGGCCTGGATTCAGTAATTTCTTTAAAGTAAAAAATTGTGCTGTGTTCATAAGCCGCATCTCAAGATAAATGCATTTTGCCCTGTCCAGTTAAGAAATGGAAATACATTCATTTGAGGTCAAAAAGGAAAGCAACTTTTGATGACAAAGGAGGAAATTATGTGAGAGATGCCTAAACATTATCGGCCTATTCTTTTGTGTACTTCAGTTTTATTGGGCTTTGGAGATGAGCCATTGCAGCTCCAAAGCTGCAGTCTGCATTCAGTTGTGAACCACAGGGCACAGCATCTCCTCTTCTGCCTGTAAGGAATCTCAGATATGCATAAAAAAGAAAGCAAGCATAATGCTATTGACTTCAGTGGTGCTTCTGTGTTTCACTGGTAGCATCAGAGCACCAGCTGGCTTAAAGCAAGAGAAAGTGAAATGTATCAAGAGAAACCCAAGGAGAACCCAGGATTTACAGTGCATTAACAAAGACAAACTGACAGAAGGTTAAATGATGTAATTTCTAAAGTGCTAAAGCACTAGTAGGAGCTGTAGCACTAGGAAGAAAACACCTTGAACCCATGTACATAGATGTACAGAATGGTAGCAGGTACAATGGGAATTTCAGACCCCAAATAAAAGCAACAGCAGGCAGAGCACCAGTACTGTGCCAGGCCACCATCTGTAGGCTCTTCAAACTTTGCCAAGAACAAAACTGTGCAATGGGTGCATCTTCCTTACTCCCCCATCAGCACCTATTGATCTGATTGATCTGCATTTTCCCTACTCTCAAACCAGATTACTAGGAAAAGTTGGGAAACATCTACAGAGGGGGCTATATTTAGGGAGGAAATGACAGTCACTTCATTTGGGGAAAATGCAACCAAGTGGCATTTGCTGTAGAAGACACATGCACACTGAATTGATAATCTGCACTAAAATGATGAAAATTAGGACACATTGCTGGGATGTTGCTCTACTGCAGAAGTCAGAAACCAGAGTTTGCCTTGAATGGTACTTAAGTCCTCTCAAACTGGACTACTGTATAATATATATTAATTTTCATTATTTTTCCATTTATTAAATGTACTTATTAATCAACTGCCACAGGTATTGTCCATAAACACCAATACTGCAGTCCCACACTTTGCTTTTGATGCTAACCAAAGCAAAACTGATTCCTGCTTGCTACCGCATGACATGGATCAGGAGACAGTCCTCCCAACTTCTCTGTTACTGCCACACACCCAGCATGATAGGGAGTAGATGAGAAGTGCATGAAGTAAGTTGATGATGGATCCCCAGTCTATGCTGCTCACATCCTCCTCTGATGTCTAGCTCTAGGTGGAGTTTCTGACATTTTTTTTCCTGCAGCTTCACCAGTTCAGGCTCTGGCTTCATATGCTGAAGCTTCCTGGTTTAATTAATACCCATTAAATCAGCCACAGCATTTGAAACAATTTTTCCCTGGCAATTGTTAAAGAAACTCTGGATGGAATTTACATGAGCCAGCACACCTGGTAATTCTTCCTCCTCATCACTGTATGTCATATATTCTTATCTCTTCCCAAAACATCAGTGCTATGCTAAGCAAAGCAAACTGCAAACTGCAGCTCAAGCCTTTTACACTGCAAACCACTGCAGCTGTATTAAAACCACCACGCAAGCAGTCAAACTGAATTCATTAGAAGCTCTTCTTGCATCTAACATAAAAAAACATATGCATGGGCCACATCTTCTGAGGATAAAAGTACCCTCCTCCAGCAGGACATAACTTTTCATAAAGCCTTTTTAAAAGACAATAAAATCAGCCTCTTCCTTCCCTCCTGCATAAAGCACCGACAGTGCATCTGCTAGCACCAAACCAGCAACACACTGGAAGAAGAATATATTGCAGAGGAGCTCCCATAGGGACATCAGTGGCTATGCCCAAACTCAGGGATTAGNTGAGTTCCCTGGGAAGCTTAAACTAAACCAATACAATTGCATGGGGTGGGGCAACTGAGAAAATTGAAAGCCAAAGGACATGTTTTCCATTTTTACCCAATGCACAGCTACAAGATTTACTTAATATTATCTTGATAATAACCTACATCGCTCCATCTTGTATGATGTTTTCTGTTCTTCATCAGGTTATATGCACATTAAGGCACTGATTCGCATGTACCACAAAATTCTCTGCTGAGATCACCACTATCTACAAAATGCTCCAGATTTTGAGGTGTACGTTTGCACAATAAGAGCTCAGTTTGCTCTTCCATTTTCTTGCATTCATAACATCTACTCATTTTACCTTGAGAAGAATCTACATTTTGCCTCTATCAAATGATCATGTAATTGAACAAGGGCTGGATGCTCAACCAGCCCTTCTTCCTTGCATGCAGTTGCCATCAGATTAAGTGTACAGAAAAAGCCAAAACACTGAGACATTTTTCTCAGAAGAGATATAGGTTCTACCATGGCATTCTATAAAGCCAGGAGATGCTTTAGCATTTTTCTTGCTTGAAACTAAGAAAAGCTTTATGGCCCTGAGCATACCAGGAGTCCTTGACCACCTTGAGCGGCCTTACTTGGGGCCTCTGCATCAGTCCTCACTCAAGCTGTGCAGTAGGCAGACTCCCATCTCTACTCGGCCCTGTCCTTTGTTGTTCCTGACTTGCTGTCTGGACCTCCCAGACTGACTTTAGACCTGACTGTCACCTCTCATGTCTCTAATGATCACTTTCCCCAAACCTGTCCTGCTCACATGCCTTGGCATTGTAAGACTGGACCCTTTTTGTCACAGTCACTGCCTCCACCCATGCCTGGCCAGTCTTGGCTTCTGGATGGCCTGCCCTGGTGGAGCAGCCCCACTCTTGCTGGTCCCTCTCAAATGACTCCAAATATTCCTCCTTTAAAATGTTCTTTTACATATGGTGTCACATCAAGGATATACTGCCCATGTACATAATGACAGCTATATACAATAGTGATTCAATTAAAAGTAAATCTATAAATGGCATCACCTTGCATTAAACTTTTGACTCAAAGTGAACGTGGAGTAGACTTGACATTCACATCTACTCACATCAAACATTTAACACTGTCTGGTCCAGATGCACCTCCCTCCAAGGAAAGCCTGTTCTTTCTTAATGAATGCGTACACTTGCTTTACATTTTCCCAAAGCCAGTTTTGGTTTGAGTTTGGCTGATATCCAAGCTCAAGCTGCACAGAAACATGAGATGACTGTGAATGCACTAATCAAACATGTAGAGTATGGAAAGGGACAGAGCACTATGACACAAAAGAAAACTTTGCTTTCTTTACCCTTATCCTGATTTTATACCACTGTGGTGTCATAGTCATTAATGCTGTTACTTCTAATCACCCCGAATATGAGAGGAAAAGTTGATTAGATTAAGTGCAGCAAAGCCTTTGACTTCTTTTATGCACCTAAATCATAACACCAAAATACAGAATGCTTACAAAGTAAGATTATGCACTTACACAAATAGTCCCTTTGAGTTCAGGAATAAATATGAGTGAGTAAACTTCAAAATAAAGACCTTAATTTAGCAACAGGCAAGTCAGGTTAAAGAAAATGGACAGCAATACAACTCTTCATGGCAAGCCAAGCTGAAAAACGGTGTTCTGCTTTGTGGGCTTTTTGTTTGGTTGTTTTGGGGGGGTTTCCCCTCTAAGGTTCAGTAAAGTATAATCTTTTTTATTGATATTTTTGTGTGAGGGTTTAAGGATTGTGCTCAGAGGTTTGCAGATCACTTCTGAATAAAACCCAGGATGCCTAAAAGTGACTTGTGGGAAGTTGAAAATAAAATTAATCAACAGCACTCAGTTGCACACTGGCAACTAGACTACATAAATCCTTTTGATCTGAGGAGCATAGAATCGTTTCAGTTGGAAAACACCTTTGAGATCACTGAGTCCAACCATTAAATAATCAGGATACTTCAGGTGGTTTGGTTTTGGGTTTTTTTAAGTCAGACCACTGTCTCTTCTGAAAGACTTATTTTCCACATGACTGAAAACGTCCAGAAGACACAAACCGAGCAGAACTTCAACGCTACAAAAGACCTGGATAGCAGATGGGTTCATTCCTCTACTTTATAAGGCAAAATTTTGCACCTTTCCAAGTTAAAGCTGGCCTGTACACATCTGAATTGCTAGATGTACATGCTACATGTACATTGCTAGAATGAAGCTCTGCTGCTCCTAAGTGAGTTGAAATTCCACAATTTACAGAGCTGTGTTTAGAACAAAGACAGAATATTTGAGATTAGAAACTTGTCAGAAGCAAAGCCCAGATCCTCCAGGTGCCTTCTAGTCAAAGGACTGACAAAGACTATAAATTTTGTGTTTGAATCCCACCTGCAAGACTGCATGGAGCCTCCCTTCATCTTCAATATTCTAATGAGCTCTTTGATTTCACTTACTGATTTATATATTACCTATACTCTTTAATCATAAGACATTTTCCTGTTGAAGGTAAGACAAATTACAAAGGCAACCCACAATGGGTCACATGAAACAACCACAGCAGTCTCCAAGGAGATATTAATTGCTCAGTTGTGGGAACAAAGTAACCAAAGAAAAACAATACGACAAAACTGAAACCAGTCAGGGTGCTTCACATTATGGGTTGAAAACCAAGGACCTAGGAGATGTAACAGCATGGGTGTAAGCAGCTCAAACTCCAGCAGGCTCTGCCAGGCTTCATACACCTATGGAGATCTAAGTCTATAAAGTGCCTCCTGAAGCAAGATGAAATTCACAGAATCATTTTTTTCCCCAGGAGAAGAGATAATAAAATGACACTTTCACATCAGAATAGATATAGTGTTCCAGTATAGAATTCAAGAGAGAAGAAAAAAAAAATTATCTTGTGCAATTGGTAGTTTAGCATGAGCAATCCAAAATCAGGGGGAAAAAAATTCATCTCAGATAAACTGCAGTTGAGCCTGAGTGTTATTATATATGACATTAGAGGAATTAGCATTTCACTAACGAGTGGAGAAATAATTCTTTGGTAACCACCAACTGTTTCGCTATTGCTGGCTAAATAGGCTCCTTGAGCTCCCATCTGCACAGTGTCCATGCTTTAACTCACTTCTCTAGAAGAATGATTTTAAAGTATTACATCGGAAGGGAAAAGTGTATGATAAAAACCATTGTATCAGGTAAACTGGGGAAGTCACCCAACAGTTATAGAACAGTTATGAATGGGACAACAAAATTCAAATGCAGAACCTGCTCCACATGATGAGATTTAATGAATTTGAGGCAACAAATTCACAAGAGTCCAGGAGGAAAAATATTTCCACATTTCCCCAGAATAGGTACAGCCTGTGCCCTGTGCTCTGCTCTCTCCCAGCCAAAAGAGAACTGCATCACTCAGGTGGAAGGGTTTGAAAGCTACATCCCCACTTTGACAGGAGGTTGGCATGGCCATGCCCTGAACTCATCCCTGATGTCAGCTCACCAGCACAGTCCCTGAACTGCCCCAGCCAGAGGACCACAGGCTGATGCCACCTGTGCTGCCATGCTACTGTGTCCCTCCTGAAAACTGCCAGTGGTGCCTGATGACCACAACACTGTGCAAAGCACAGCTGATTTAAGTGACCACATTAAACGCAATGAGCTTTCATTACAACCTGTCATCATTTTTATGTCTCTGCCACATGAGAATGTATTGAGAAAACCATCACTGTAATCACAAATAAAGCCACAAATATGAAAACAAATAAAAGGTAAAGCAATGCTCATGGGAAATGCTGTATTCTGGTGCTCCAGTACAAATTCAAACGATAAAGAACAAGAGGAGGCGAGAGAGGAGGGAACAAGCCTGCAACAGTCCTCCTCTGTGTACTGCTGTCCCCATTAATATCAGCAGCTATTCCTCTAAATTGTGACTCAGGGGGATAATTAAACTATCGCTGCTCCCATTTCCCCCTGTTACAGCAGTGCCAGCCTCTCCTATTGTAGGATGGCAGCAGGCCCCTGGGAGAGCTGCATCATGTGCAGCATGAGAGGGACCTTTCAAATATTTTCTGAAGTCAGTAGCATTGCCTGCCATCTCCTATTACAGTTTTCAAACATCAAAGCTGCCCTTATTCCAGCATTTACTCAGGAATCATTGAGGTTTCAGTGAAACTGCAAAGATTAATTAAGTGATAGCAAGTTTGAATGTGGGAGATGAATGATTAAAAGTTCTCAAGGTAAAAGTAGGTACTATCTTTCCAGAAAATGGTACCTACTTATATTGATGAATTTCCAGCTCAGTGGTCTATAATGTCACTTCATGATGAGAGGCTAGAGTGCTGTAAAGAGAAATTCTCTAAAAACTACTCTGCTGACATTGTAACACCACTTAAGTAAAAAGTCAGATAACGCAGCATCACTCAAAATACCGCCAGGCTGATCATATTTCTAACTTATTGAAAGGAAAGAAAATACTTCTGATTTGTCTTGCTGTAAGAATTATCAGAGCTGTTTAGAAGAAAATGTAAGCACAGAGATTGCAATGATCACATCCAGGTCAATTTTCTCTATTTACTTCCATTTGCACTTCTGAAATTTGTGCAGCTGTTAGAGATGTGGCTCTACCCAGTGACTTCTGAGCAAGTAGGTAGAAAGGGAGGGGAGCATAGTAACAGGTGATACAAGATTTTCCCTCCATAGGCCAGTGTTGCATCAAGAGGCTATACTGAGAGGCAGCATTGAGTGTATTCACAAAAACACATCTGCTTTGTATTGAGCTAAGGGAGTTGATGCTGAGAAACACACGGTTGGGGTGAGGGTTGTCCAGTACAGAGAGCACACAAGACCCAATAAGTGATAATTAATATTTTGTATTGGGCTAGTGGTCAGGCAAGCTGAACAGAGAGAACAAGCTCAGCACCCTAGTAAGAATGATTTCTGATGCTATCTACTTCCTTTGATTTCCTTAATTTATTGGAAGTGATTAAAAAATTAAGTCTTTCCAATTTATCCAGTCTTTAACCCAATACAGGTTAACAAGGCCACAGCAGTGCAGCACATCCACACTCGCTAGACTTTTCTGAAGAGCGGCACAAGCAAACAATTTTTAATTTCAGGAGCTCCTGATTTTTCATTTTTAAATCACTTTCTCCACTACTTATTGTAGGGCAATCGCAGGTCAAACATAGCCAACAAAACACAAACAACGCTCTGCTGTGCAGTATAATGAAACTCAGCTAGGAACCAGACATCGATGAAACAATCAATAGCACACATCTGAAGAAAGCAAGTAGGTTGTAATGTTGTCCATATGCCTGGTGTTTACCAGCAATAGCACTAATCCCTAGAAGAAATCTGCCATACTTCTCAATATTGTTTTTTACCTAGAAGTATCCAAAGAATTAATTTTAAAGTTGATTTTGAATAGTGCTTATAAAGTGGAAATCAGTTTAGTGTTTAAATTAAGCAGCGGATTGAAGTGGCTAATTGTTATTAACCCATGTTTAAGTAAACGAGCTGCAACTACTGACTATAAAAAAGTTCACGCTGCTCATCACCCTGTTCAAATATGGGTGACTGATTCTGAGATGTTGAGTGCATATTAAGTCCTGTGCTAACCTTAGCGGGTGGGGGAATGAGGTTCACAGCCTCTCAGAAGAACATCTCTGGTTATTTATATTAGTTATATTTTGCTGATTCCAGAAACAGGACACTCTGCAAGACCATTCAAATACTTGTTCACTCAAACATCAGCCACTTTGCTGCCTACACCCCTCAGCCCTCAAAGCAGCCTCTTGTTTATCCCCATCATACAGCACAGTAGCAAAAACGGGAGAGAAAGCATGAGCAAAAATAGGCTAAGGCAGCAAGAATGAAGTTCTTCAGAGAGCTATCTTGAACCAAACCCTTCATTTGCCTTTCACGTTGGATGCCCATGATTCACATCCCGTTGATTTGGAGATGTTGTGGAGTAAAAATCTGCCTACGTGAGGGAAGGATGACTAGAGCAGCATCTTTATACCACATACTTTCCTACACAATGCAACCTCAGGCACATAACTCAAGAAAAACTGCTTGAAATTCATGCCTCACAGAGTACTATCTATTGAATGTCTCTTGCCTTGCAGGAAGCTGGAACAATAGGTGAATCAAAGGCAACTAGAAAATCAGAAAAATCACCCTGTCAGGTGGCAGAGAATGGAAACTGAGCTGAGGGGCAAGTACCAGAAATAGCCAGAAAATTTATATTATTTCTGTAAAAAGAAAAATTTGAAGGTTTTGCTGGGGGAAGGAAGAGAGAGGGTGGAGAAAGACGCACCTTGGTGCTCTGAAACATCACTAAGGTATTTCAAGTCTATAAATGTGCTCTATTACCAAGCTGAACTTTCCTACTTATACAAACATGTTGGATGTTATAGTCAAAAGAAACTACTGATTTAGCACAGAAATGTAAACCACAATGTGTTTACCCAAGACATTTTCAGAGATCTTGATTTTTTATTTTTTTTTTTACCAAATAACCTGCATGCATCCAAAATGCCCTACCATCCTGTGATGCCCTCAGCAAAAACATTCTCCAACTGAGTCTAGTGGCAGAGTGAATTTGCTTTATAATGGGATGCTCAGATCGCACCAGGCTGCAAGGTTGCCTCCCCTCCTCAAGTCCTTTATAGCTGCAATCTGCTATCAGAATGCAGAGCAGGAAGAGCCATTTCTGGCTATTTTCTCCTACTCAAATCCTACACAGAAAGCTTAGGGAATGAAGTGGCTGTACCACTCAGGTACAATCTATGATGATAATCTCTGTTGTATTAAAGGGAAGGCTAATAGCATTAGAAGTGGTCAACTCAAGAACTGAAGCATTAAGAAATATCAGAGGTTGGCACTTTTATTTCAGTTCACCCCTCATGGGACATATAACAATATATTATGATTTAAACTTGCTTCTTTTATCATTTACTGTTCCAGAAAGGCTATTTCCCCAGTCAGATCATGAAATAATGTGGGATCAGCAAAAGTTACCCAGCAAACTAACAAATATTATGTGGACCAAGGGGTTGGGTTTTTTGTTTTTTATTTTTCAGAAAGCATATCCCAACATTTTTGAGAGTGCTCAAAGGCACACATTTGATAAAGTTGACATTTGATAGAGGTGACATCTCTCCTCCAAAGTATGCAGGAAACCATTTCACAGACATGTATTTATGTAATACAGACCAAGTTTGTAGTATGTCCTGAATCCATTCCTAGTAATGGTTGAAATATTTTTGTTAAATGCTCCTAAAATGCATTTATGCAAGTGCAACAAATATCCCTTCAAAACAATGTCAATCAGAGTGATATATGTAAAGCCGTCAGACTGAAAACAGGATCTTTAAGTGAAAAGCTTTAGATGCCCTCGACTGCAAACATGCTACCTATGTCAACTCTTCTCTCCTTTAACGACTGTAAACCCTTCTTTTATAAATTAGAAATACTGATCAGTTAATGAGCATTTTCTCCTAGGAATCAGAAGGGTGAATACAGTCCCCATTTAATTTACAGAGAGCTGGATGTACATGTTTGAGGGCAATCTGTGCATGGGAGCACTGATGCCTCTGGTCGCCAACAGGCAGAGCAGCCCACCACAGTGACAGTGTCAGGGGGCTACTGAGAGAAGGAGGCATCTGCCCACATTTTTTTTCCAGGCTGTCCAGGGAGGTGGTGGAGTCATTGTCCTTGGAGGTGTTAAAAAAAACCAAACGTGTAAACACGGCACTTCAGGACATGGTTTAATGGCCATGCTGCTATTAGGTCAACAGTTGGGCTCATTCATCTTAGAAGTGTTTTCCAACTGAAGCAGTTCTATGATTCTGTGACCCCACTGGGGCTCCCTGCATGCCCAAGAGCTGGGTAACTTACAGCAGGCACCTCCACAAGGGTATTTGATATACCAGATGCCAGTCAATTGAAGCATTGGTATTAAGAAGCCTAATTAGCGATTTGTATTACATAGTGACTACAACATTTTTAATGCCTTGGAGCATAACTACTTGAAGTACTATTACGAGCTGCTACACAAATCATTATGCCTCATGTGAGTAAAAATTAAAGCATCTATATGAATTAATACCAAAATCAGAGATGGGTACTGCCCCCAGATCAGCCTGATACTTGTGTATTTAATAACAGCATAGCTGGGAGAAACATGTAGTTAAGAGGCAAAGTAAAGCAGGAGAGCTGCTCTCACAATTATGGGGTAACAAGGCTGTAACACTGACATTTACACTTCATATAAATCAGTTCCTCAGATGGCCCTGAGCTGTAAAAGTGTCACTCAACCAAACCACTGTCCTCAAACTACCACTGCTTTGCAGAATAATTACAAGTGTGCAGCTGAACCCTCATGTCACCACCTAAAGGGTCACTCAGTCAAAAAGCAAAAGGAACACTTGGGAAGCTTGCTGGTTTCCAAAGTAAAACCCCACAGAAGCTATGGTTTAAACATTATTCTACAAAGACCCTTAATATAAACTCCTAATGCAGAAAATATTCACCAAGTCTGATCCCTTTTGTGCACAGTTTTCATAAACTCCACTTCTCCACTCAGTTTTATTACAGTTTCCTGAGAATTTAACTTAAATTCTTAATACCCATTCAGTTATCCAGTCTCCAAAGTACTTCATGTTAATAATCAATTCTGTCTTAAAGATAGTGAAGTGTTAAGGCTACCTTCTGGGCTGGTGAAAACAAAGGACCCTGACATCTCCCGGAAAACTGTGTTTCATGGCCTCCTATAGCCCAGAGACCAGAATTAGCATGTCCATATTGATGAAGGGAGTTCATTAGATGGGCTCTGCTGAATTGTGATGGGAAAATTTAAGATGTTACTGGCCTTGTCTGCTCGCCTGACTCCACCTGATAAGTGATAGCACTTTGAATTCATAGTCCCTTGTATAAGCTGCTATTTGCTTCTGCCAAGGCTGCAAAGTGGGTGGTATTTGCAGCTCCAGGTTATGTGGGGAGCAGAGGACTGTGATTCCCTGTGATTCCCTGTTGGCAGAGCTCATCTGTAACGCTATTCTGTACTATCAGACATTATCCTGAAGCATAGTATGAAGTAAATTCCAACCAATTAAAACCAGTTAGTGGTTTGGTAGATTTTCTTCAAATGATACCATACTCTCATTTTTGTAACATTAATAGGTAACTCAGAACAGAATGTTTTCCATTACTCCAGCAAGTCATCCGATGCATTGTTATTTATAAGAGGAATCTTGGATGTAATGAACAGAGAAGCCAGAGCAATTAATGACAAATCTTTGCAACCTTTCAGATGGTCACTGCATATTTTCCAGGTAGAAAGATGTGTAAAACGACAGGCTGCAGACAGTGGCCTGGCCATGCCAGGGTACATAGCCATACGTAAAGGTGGATAGAAAGGAAAAAAAAAGTTCAACAAGAGTATATAAATGTGTAACAGCTATGCTAAAACAAAGCGGAAATTTCATAAAAATCCCCATGTGTTTAGCTTTATTTAAACACAAATGAACAAATGCAATATTAAATAGAGAGACCTAGAAAGAGAGGAGGCAAAGATGTCACAGTCTGGTAACAAGATACTTTACTCAGGGTAAAAAGCAAGATCTCCACTTTGGATTGTCATAATCTCATTATTTCTGTTACTTATCATTTATAATCACAAACATAACTTAAGCAACATTTATAGCATTCCTAAATCAAAGGGCTCTTCACCAATCAAAGATAGATATTTCAAGATATAGTAAATATGCATCCCAAAGTCAAATCAATTTCAACAGAAATCTTTCCATTTATTAAAGCAGTCCTGAATTAGACCTTTGGAAATGAGGCTCACAGACACAACTGAACAGACCTTCATGTGCACTGTCTTCTATCAGGCACTCAGAGTAATTCCTATTAATTCTCCTTTAATAACAAGCTGGCAGTAAAGGTGCTGATACTAATTGCTGAGCATTGCTTTGCTAAAATCAATCCTTAACACTGACCACAATACATGAGTTAGGCTTTTATACAAAATTCATACTTAAAATAGCTATGAATCTTTCTAATGTGTCATTTGACATTTGTTATTACTTGGCTGCGGACTGGCTTTGAATATTTTATGAAATATTTATGGCAGAAGGGGATATGGGATTCATAAGAGCAAGGCACACACAATATGCTGAAGATTAGTGACAATTACCACAAGGGTAAAATCACTATAATCAACCATCACTTTCTTATGAAAAAAATTCAGACTTAATTGGTGGCAGGTGGATATTTCTACCATTTTTAAACTGCACTTTGTCGGAATTGATTTACATATTTTCCTTCATTTTTGTAGGACTCAGTGAAATTCTGTTTAAATGTGAACTTTGGCTAATTAGCTCCTGGTAAACAGAGAAATATTACATTCTCTTTAAAGAATTATTTTGCAAATTCCCTGTTTATCCCAAATAATTTGTCAAAATAAGAAAATAATAATGATGTGCATTGCATCCAGCTAATGTGCAATAGCATGTGAGCAGGTAAAGTGGAATTTAAGAAAAAAAATTAATATGTTTTGCTGCCCTTGCCTGAATGTGGATTGAATTCAAAATCTTACATTAAAAATTACTGCAAAAATTCCATAAATAAACACCAATGTTTAAATCTTGGTCTCTTGTAATTCTCCCAGTGATTGACAAGATCTCATTTTAGAGACAGAAACACTGGTAGAGGACATTAGTTGTTGCTGCACTCAGTGCCTCCAAAGGGAGCTGTGTTTGGGACTTCTCTAGGTACATTCTGCGTTGGTTGATTGTTGATATGCAAAATCACATCCTTTCCTGGATGAGCACCATGAACCCCCATGCAATGGCTGTATGTTGCCCAGGTCCAGCATCTTGAACTTTCATTTAGCATGGAAGGAATAATTAGGCACGTATTTGGCAAAAAGATTTTTCAGACTGAATGGAAATTCACCTGCTTTTATTTGTGCAAGGCTTGAGACAACATACACACTTTGAAGATATTTTGCTTCTAGATTTATATATGCTGCTAGTGCAGAGGCAGTGAAAATAAGTCAAAATCTGCTCTCATGTGCATTGCTGCACCATCCACTGAAGCCGTAATATTTAATGAAGAGTTGGAGTTTGTCCTGCATAGCAAATCGGTAGTTACAATCATGCAGTAAGACTTTCAAGGGAGAGCTGTGGCTGAAGGACCACCAAATATGTGACTCCAATCAGGGCTAAAACTATTCACTTTCAGAAATGTTTGGATAGGACTTCCTAAAGTGGCTTACAGTTTTACCTTGTGCCACTTCTAATGGGACAAAATAAACCAACACTGTGACAAGAAAACTAGTGTATAATTGCATTAACATAATTAATGTATCACCTAATTGAGAAGTGAAAACACAATGCACGTTGCTAGTTTGACCTCGAATTAGTACTCTCATGGAGGCTTACACTGTTATTTTCATTGCTATACCCCTTTCCCTGCTGGAAGATTAGCATTTCTAAGACCATATTTATTTATAGGTATCAAATATTTATTCACTACTTTAATGGTAAGATTCCAAGCTTTTCAATACCAAGTTTCCCTTACCCACCAAAACAGTGTTTCTCATGCAAATGCTTGTACCTCTGTGAGTTTGCTCTCTTGAAATCTCTAGGGGTTAGGTGCTTTGAAGTCTAATGGAATTATGGCATAAACACTGCAAGGTACTCTGCATAATAACATCCTATCTTAAGGCATTTTGTTGTTTTTATCTAGGAGCAGACCTAAACACTCTGTGAAGAAAAAAAAGAAAAAAAGAAAAAATATATATATATTAAAGCAGATAATAGAGTTCTTTTGGAGACTTGAGTTCTCCAAGTGCATACATACAATTTCCATTAGCATTTAAAGGAATGTGAAGCAAGGAGAGATCTCTGAGCCTGTTTCTTTGGCTGTTTCGAATCTCTTGGCTGCGGAAATGTTAATGTTTTTATGTATTACCTCCATCTGCTTCAATCCTGTTAAATTTAGGTGTGCTATTTATAAATAGGAATATGTTTGAGTTAGTGTATGTTTCGCCTGTTGTTTAGGCACCATTCATTTTCTTCCAGGAAGCACAGCTGTCGCTGCTTCCATTAGCAAAGGGTATTTTTTTACTTACTTTTTGAATTATAATATTGATTCCCCCCCCAGCACTGCTGTTTGGTATAGTGTATTGTTAAATCACTCAACAAGTTCAAACCCTTGAAAATGGGGTTTGTAATGGAAGTGCTGGCACACCCTTAACTACATCGTCATGAGCTGTGACACTGCACTGAATGGATTGAGCCACACTGACCCCCTGCAGAATTGAAGGCCCAAGCACCTTGAAATATATTTTCAGCAGCATGGTTATGTGGTGATACACTGCTTGGATTCAAAATAAATTCTATGAAATTCAAATGAGCTGTTGGAATGGATAACTACAGCTAAGGTGCTAGAAATGTCTCACAAATCAATCATCCCAGGTGTGAACAGAATTTTCAGGTTGGTTTCCTACATATTTTATTTTTGTGGATTTCTTTGAAGTTGAAATCTCTTTCTATTTGTAACATCCTTGCCCTTGAGTCTTTCTTCTTTTCTAAATATTCACTCATTCCCCATAATCCCTTTATTCCGTTCTATTTTCCAGCCATACCTCCCTTGATATGCTTTTCAAAAGCATATTGAACTGAGGCCCATCTGGATGCACATTTTGCTTTTAGTTTTGTCTCCATTTACCTCCCACGGGCAGACAGTTACCTGGAGTCTCTATGGATCTTGCTTAACCAGCATTTAGGACAAAAATACCCTCATGGAAGTGAAAGTTACAGTCGGTTTTCAGCTATTCTCAGGCCATGCCCATACCTGTCCTGCATGACCTCAACATCTCCTGTCTCACAAGAACAGCATTCGCCTGAGCAGACAGAGCAGATTAGCTGATTGCTGCCATGTTCAACACAAAACTCACACTAAAATAATAACTTAATGTGCTTATTCCTTCAGAAGAACCCATTTCTGCAGGCCTCGTGGTCAGTGTAATATCCGAGTATTTGTGGTGTAATTATATTTTCTTTAAGAAGCACCATACCATAGTGCCTTTCTATGGAAGATGTATAGCCAATATCACACACACTTGCTGAGACCTCTTCTTAAGTACAAAAAACACAATCTATGAAGCCTCAGAGGCATTCTGGCTTCACTAATACTCATATATTAGAACAAATAAATGTGAGGGGTTGGATTATAGCCAATGGAAATACCGCATGAGCCTGTGGTTTCCCTTTGAACGATTAAATATTGTACCAAAATACTTTTAGTGCTGCTATTTAGGGGGAAAACATGATGAGAAAAACAGAAAAAATATATATACTGGTAGGCTGTGCAGCAGGTTGCAAGAAAGGTATCCCTGCTCTTCATTGCTTTCCCTTCCCTACTGCAGGGCACTCTGAAAATCTTGGTGGGAGGGCATGCAGATGAAAAGTGTCTGGCCTGTGTGGTCACATGGAGGGAGGTGGTGTTTTGCAGCCATGGGTGGATGGGGGTTGGCCCAGCAAGTCTCTTGTGCAGTGCTAGGCAAATGACCCATNAGTTCCCAACCTGGGACACCCATCCTCTCCTCTGCTGTTTGAGCTGCCCTACACCCACCAACGGATCAAGACAGGCTGTTGTATTCTGACCCCAAGACACCAGGTGGAACAGTTGTGTGGCTTTTCACATAGGCTGACTGCTCGACTGCTCCTCCTATGCTGGAAGCATGAGGGTTAAAAGCACAGCTATTTGCAGTTCTGTTTTGCTTTTCAAATGCTAGATTTCTGAGATACTCATTAAAAGCTGAATTCAGCCAGTGTCCTTGAGACAGTTAATGAGATATGCTAATTTAAAATAAATAGGTCTGGTATGAATTCTTGATAAGAAAACATCTGCTAGGATCTGTTGCTCACTTTCAAGGGCGGTAGCTGGTTCTGAAGACAGCAAGATGCGATAAGGAATATGCAACCATCTTGACGGCAACAGTTTAAAAGAACTGATCCTTTTTCAAGTTAGCCCTGGAAGACATTTCTTCCATCTGACTTCTTTTAAATGCAGAGACTAAGAGGTAGGCCTGGGGCCAGGAAGCCACCAAGAGAATCAAGAGAAGCCTAAGCAGCCATCAAAGCCATCTGGGAGAAAAGAAGTACTGAGACACTACATTCTCCTCAAGCAGCTTTAAGATATCTGGCAAAGAGGATGGATTTTGCCTAAAAATCACCACTAAAAGGAACTGAAAGTAACCATCACCTGCAACAACTGCAGAACATTGAATGCTATTTCCCACCTGCACAGCACAGTGTAAGGTTGCAGCCAGTGTGTTCCTCCTCAGACTACCCATGGCAGAGAGGTATTTCACCTCCCCTCACCTTGACAGGTGAAGCATAATCACTTCAAAATACAGATGGACATGTCGACTTAAGACCTACTAGGGTGGCTTTTTGTCTCAGTCACAGTAATATGCTATCACATTTAGATATAGGGATCCTTGCACCATCCTTTATAAATAGTAGCCTGGATCATTCCTTGTAGAAATCACAGAGCAGTTAAAGGTGACAGAAGAGATCATACTACCCTTTGTAGCTAGTTAGCTCTCCTCTGAAAAGAGCAGATCATCTCTTTTTATCTCCAGATGACCACATTTTGCACTCCACCACAGAAGCAAAGCACCTTGGTACAAACAGTTCATGCCTCTGGCTATGGGTTACAATAATGCTTTTTCTTTACTGCTGAGGGGGTTTGAGCTTTACAGTCATATAATTTTACATGCTACAAAATTTTCTACAAGTTTAGAGAGATTAAATATTCAAGATTCTGGATACTTGTCTTTCTAAAATTTCAGATCCATCCATTTGAGATCTTTTTATTTAAGTCTACACACCATAGTATATTGTACAGAACACTCTCAGGCAGTGTCAAAAGCTACTGGGTATTTAGTTCCTTTTACTTAATGATATGAAATTAGGACCTGAATTCACTTTCACAGCAACATTCCATTCCAGATGCACAATTGCAGACAGAAGTGGCCTGAGTTCAGCACTGCCTCTGTTCCTGAGGTCATGCAAAAAGAAAAGATGCTATCTCAGAAACATTATTTGCATTTACCAGCATGGCTTAGACTGAGGTTGTCTTCTGTATGCTGGGATCAAAGCACGTCTGGAAGATCCTATTGCATTTTGACATTTTGTCACCTCTGGCTTTAGGTGAGGCAAAAAGTAAATGGTCTGCATTTGCAGGTCTGATCTCATCCTTCAGAAATTCCATCTATAAAATACTGATGCCTTTAAAAATGACCTGACAGGGTGTTTAGGAAATGTGACAGTACCTGTCTGTGCATAGTGCCTGAGTCCTGCCTTTCTTCTGTAGTGAGAGTATGTCTGTACAGATTCACATTTCACAATTTCAGGTTTAATAATAGTAGTCAGTTCTTAATTTCAGTTTCTCTCTTGTAAGATCCAATTAATTAAGAAGCTAAACCAGATCATTTGACATAAAATACCTGTTCTTCTCCCTCCATTATTGTAACAGTTATATTATATACATATATTTTCTCTAAAATATCTTGTTAAGGTACAGTAACTCTTTTTGCACAGAGATTTTTATTATGTGATCATAATAGCATAATTCATGGCTATTATTGTCAGACAGATCATCTTTGCTTATCATTCTGTCATCTTCCTGAGCCTCTTTGTTCAGTACCATGTACATGCGCAGTCAGCATCATACTGAGTCACCTAGCAAGTGAATCAAGTATTTTTATAGTCCAGACTTTTATGGTTGTGCTGAGATCTTGAAGCTCACAGTAACCTCAGCCTCAAATTAATTTTACTTATGCTTTTAACATAGAGTTTGACCCCTGAGTTTATTTGTGACAATAAACTGAGAATTTTCTGACAAATAGTATGTACCGACGTACACTTGGTTAGTTGTAATTATGAAAGATGATTGCCTCCTTCTCAGTTATTGCTTGCTGCTGCAGATGGCTACTGGACTTCATGAATAAATGATCTATACCAATACAGCAAGTTCTGTTACTCTGAATAGTTTGTTCAAATTGTGTAAATACTCAGTATATGGAATTTAAGTAGAAATTAACCAAAATATTCTATACTATTAATGATCAGCAAAACTGTAATGCTGATTCCAAACTCTTACCTATGCATCATGTAAAATGGAGGTATCTGAAGATATTGCACTTGCATTTGCCTAGAAGTGAGTTTACAGCTGAGGCCAGATTTCAACTTAAGAGGTATCAGCAAAGTTGCCATTAAACAACTTGCCTTTCCTTAAACAAGTCAGAGCCATATCTCTAGCTGGTGTAAATCAGTAAAACTACAGAAGCTTCATTGTATGTAACATTTATAGATGTACAGAAATTCTAGTCCTAAGTCATCTAAGTTTGAACTTTACTGCATAAAGGACAACAAAAATCAACTTACATTATGATTGCTGAGTAATTCAGCAGGGAAGGAAAATCTAGACTGCATTACTCTTTACATTGCATAAATTGCTTTCTGTGTCTTTAACAAAATGGGCTAACAGTCAGTCATTAACATGTTTATCTATTTAGCAACTACTCTACTTTATAATCTGAAGATTCACTTTGAGGAGTATCTTTATCATANTGGAGAAACTCTAAAGCCACTGACGGCTACCGACAGCAACCCCACAACGAGCCTTGGGTACTGTCAGACAATACTTCTGTCGAGTAAATACCAAAGCCTCTTGTAATTATTAATTGCCTTCTGCCATAAGCAGAAAGTTGCTCCTTATGTCCATCTAGTGAGCAAGCGGTGTAACTGGCCGCTAGCGGCATACTGGCTGCAAACCTTCTCTTTTCCAGTTTAATTCAAGTTCAGTTAATGTATATATTTAATAGTTATTTCCAGATCCTGTTATAACCTGTATATAGTTTCCATAACGTTGCAAAGAGCCTGTTATTATTATTATTAAATGGTGGTCGGGGTGGTGTGAGTTCTGATTATGTAATATTAACAAACTATATATTAATATTTTTGAAATGTCGTCTCGCAGTAGTTAATTACCCCCTCCACGGCAATTCCCTTTACTAATTTACTTAATTTGGTGGTTCCACTTGCACTTTCAGCTGTGTTGCATGAGCGCTAATGAAGCACACCACAAAATTCTTGCTTTTCTGATACCCTTATGAACATGCTACACCCTCTTGTAAAACTTTAATAGGCTGCATGCATCATGCCGGGAGCCAGCTGACGGGGATAAAGGTAAGACTGCCTGACTGGCAGCATTCAGGAGAGCTGAGTCTTTTACCATCCTGTTCTTCTGACTTAAGCTTTGGTCGTGACAGTTAGTAAATATTAACAGTATTACTTGTACTCCCTGAAAAACTGAGCAGAGATTGGAGCTCCAGTGCTGTACAGGCAGAATAAGAGATAAAACTGCTTTAGAAGGGCTTGCATCCAAGTAGGCTACATTTGGACAGGGAAACGGGGAAAGATGTGAGACATGAGCAGGTGTCTGGTGTGTGAGGAACCAAGGAAGCATGCAAAAAATCTGTGGTCAAGTACAGAGCTGGATCCTAATACCCTGAATTGCAAGCATAACATTCCCATTTCTCTCCAGTTCCTTTCCGAACAGCCAGGGGTTTACAAATCAGTTCAGGTTGCTCTGCAGAGTGAAGATGCTGAACTCAGAAGCCAAGCCAGATCTTTCCACATTATTTCTAAGTTAGTGATTTGGAATCGCTAAGGCTTGCAGGTATCTGCATCTCATAGACATTTGGACAATCCTGCTAGTACCTATACTGTTATAATAAACTGACATATCTGTGTACATTTTCCTTTTTGCCACAATCAGTCAATCAGAAAACCGGTGCCTTGCCACAGACAGAAATAATGCATTGACACTGCCTGACTGCAATATATTAAAATTTAAATCACCCTCTGGTCTGTTGTATGAACCATATTAGCTGATCCTAAACAGACGAAAAAAGACAGTACAATAAAATTCAGAGGATGATAAATCACTTCCATATTTCATAAAGAAAAGACTGGATAAATGTCCAAAGTTTACTTACCAATGTTTATAAATGCTGATATTTTTTAAAGAAAATCAGTATAATATTCTAGGATAAGAAGACATTCCTCTTTGACATTTCATTTGGCATTTTTAACCACAGTCTGGGTGGAAATCAATTTGCAGTAACTATGAATTGCTATTTAATTTGGGGGCACGCATATCTTAATTGAGAACGTAGGTTAAAAGTCGACAAGTCAAAGTCACATCCAGTAACTTAAGTTCCTCATGGCAAGCCCAGAATAATCCAAGGATCAATTTGTAGCACCTTTGTTTCAGTAATTAAGTGTACAGTACCAGTGAAGACTAATTTTGTTCACATAGTGAGCTTCTGCAACAGAAAGCTGTGTGAGACCTTACACTGAGATAGAGGTGTGAATTAGTTTCTGTGATGGTTCCAGAGAGATTCTACTGATTTCTGTTACTTTCTTAGATACTTGCATATCTGGAAGATGATGCATGCATAAGTACATAAATATTATTATTCTCCAATTGTCTGGGTCCTTTCCATTCTGATAATTTCAATAACTATGTATGGAATATGAAATCAGTTCCCAGTTGTTTTGTTTAAACATATCGGTTTAAGTAGAGACAATCGAGAACTGAGTATTTGTGGAACTTCTATTAGTTTATCTATTTGGGATCATTTGGGTTTTTTTGTGCAGAAAGCCATACTAAAATGGAATTTACAGCTCTCATGAAATAATAGCCATTACTTCATTGCAGAGCCTCTCAACTTTATTTTTTAAAAAATGTAGCTCTGTTTCCACCATGGTCAAACACTTAATCCCAAATCCTGGCTCTTTCAAACAGACCATTTTATGTAAGGCTTAAGAATTCACCATTATGGCTGTTTTCTTTTTTTCCTTTTTTATCTATCATTGGTCTGACATTTCCAAGCTGAGCTCATCTGAAAATTCACAGTATAATGTCCCTGGCCTTTAAAAAAAGAAATGAAAACTTACTTTGGCTGATGTTTTTGAAATGTCTTTAAAATTATCAGTGCTGGCTTTAGTTTGGGGCAGATACCCAATATGCCTTTGGGAGACTGCTAAGGCTATGGAACAATCTCCAGTAAAGCTTTTTTTGCTACATTGAAGGAAAGACTATTTAGAAAAGAAGCTTCAGATTACTTGCATTTGTTTGTGTTTAGTTCTCTGGATCCTATTCAGTTTGTTTTGTCAGAAAAAAACAAGATTCATAAACAAGGTCCAAAGGCAAACTCTGCTTTTGCAATGGGCAGGGTGGCACAACATGTCAGGTGTTTTCCTGGAGGTTTCTCCAACTCAACCAACATTTCTCCCCAATCATATTTATGCTTTTCCATGTGCTCATCATATTTTCAAAGTACTTGCTGCAAATACGTCTTAGACATTTGCTTGCTACACTGAGCTGCTTTCTTATAACCACACTCAGATATAGCAAATCACTTCGCTAAGGAGCAAAATAATTAGCAGCTTTCTTGGTGTTCCATGGGAATGTCTTGATGCATCTCTACCTCTCACACATGGTATGCATCCCAGGGTTAAAGGGAAATTGCTAAAAGGTGGCAGGACATCAGCTGTGTTGGCTTCATTACTACAGGATTTCTTTTCAAACTTAACAAACCACAATATAAAAGCACACACACAAAAAAAGGAAAAGATCATGGCTTGAACCCTGCCAGATGGAATATGGAGACAGCTCAGGAGAACTTTCAAAAGAAGTATTTGTATGCATGCATGTAGGTGCATAAACCCTTTATAAAGTTAAGCAATCTCTTGAAATTCCTCCACTTTGAGAAGCTTCAAAGCAAATGTATTTTCTTTCATTTGCCAATACCAAGAAAAAGTTATCACCATTTATATTCATATGCACACTAGTTTCATCCATCTACTCGTACATGCTGTTTTCTGAAAAGCTAATGCATTTTTCTGCTTCTGAGTTACAGAGAGATGATCCCACTTATGCTATATACATTCACACTTGTAACTGCCCAAAGAGGGCAGAGGCCAATGTTTTTATGTCAATACACTAGCTTCAAACCTTTCGTTTTTACTAATTACCTATTCTTGGTAGTTGGTCAGTGAGTCATACAACATTGTTTCCATTTTAATTGTGTTAATAAAACATTGTAGAATAGCAGAATATGGAAAAAAAGTATCTCATTCTCACACAGATGTAAATTTCTGAAGGATTAGATAACTCATTACACAAATATTAATGAAGAGGGAATCAAACACTCTGGGTCCTATAATGGATACAAAGCGAAACCTCAGTTGGAGGTAATCTGCATAACTCCAGTAGCTCGTACAAAGCTTACACAAGCTAAGAGGATCTGAACTTTGCTTCTTGTGTCTCCATTGTATTCTCCCCTTGTCATGGCCTTTTTACCTTGCATAAATATATGTTAATTAACTTTAATTAAGCTAATTGCATTATAATTATTCTACTCACATTATGGTATTAAAAAGATTCAGCTCCTTTAGGTTTTTGCTAACGAAGCTACTTCACAAACAGGGCAAAGTAACATTGCCAGGTCTGACATCAAAATCTCTTTTTGGCGGAAATATTTAGAAATATGCTCATGCCCTGAACCTGCATGAAGGTCAAAATCTCAAATTGTTCAAAAACAGAAATATAGTTAAATATATGCCTAATAAAATGGTGAAATGAAAAACATAATAAATGTACATTAGAACAGGCAATAGTCAAATGACAGAAATGGTGAAGGACTTTTTTGATCACATTTTGTCTAACACCAGTAACAATCTTCTCTAATCTTGTTTATCATAGAATAGTTTAGGTTGGAAAAGACTTTTAACATCATTAAGTCCAATTATTAACCAGGCACTGCTAGGTCACACTAACCCATGTACCTTAGCATCACATTGACATATTTTAAAAATATTTCTAGGGATGATGACTTCACCACTTTCCTGGGCAGGACAACAATTCTGGAGAAGAATTTTATCCTAATTTGGTCATAGATGTATAAAGACACTGGTTTTAATGGGAGGGGGGAGAGGAGAAGGGGGGATAAGAAGAGTTCAGTTGGAATGGACCTACAAAAACCTTCTAGACCAGCTGCCAGTTCACAGACTGCAGAAGAAACCCTTGGTTTCCAAAAGATTTGCTTTAAAGAGTGTGAGTGGTCAGGAGGTAGTGCTAAGCCATCTTTGGACAGTGCTCTCTAGGGCTGTTGGAAATCAGTTTGGGCTTTATTACGGAGAGCCATCTCTGGTCTGATCTATTGTGCTTTTTCTCCAGAAAATAATTTCATAGCTATGTTATTTTGCTGTAGCTGGTACCCCATCAACTGAAGTGAATAGTAGAGTTTTAAAAGCTGTCTGTGTTGGCTCAGGATTACCTGCTAGCAAGAAAATTCCTGGCTGTTGGGTTAGAGGAGTTTTGGAGCTGTAGAAACAAGCCTTTGCAAGAACTATTCTCCTTCAGTCTGTGATTAAAAAAAATGTGAACCTCCTAGTGACTTCTATTGCTATTTATGTTGTTAAGTAGTGCAGTGATCTTGTGTTACAAAAGGGATCCTGCACTGTACTGCAATTCTGCTTGGTGCTTACTCAGTTTATATCCCCTCTCACGCTCTCAGATATGGATTAACTGGACCTATGGATGTTTCTGCAGAACACAGCTTCAGCAAAACCAGCAGTGAATTAATCATTGCAGCAATATAATGTAGCTTGGCACAACTGTATTAGAGCATTGCGTTCTTGTGCTATAGTTAAGGTCTGTCAGCAATTTCATTATCAAGTTCTATTTTTAGCTATTTGTAACTTTTACAAAAATAATAAAAGCATTTACAGGGTAGGCTTAATCTGTACATTTTTTTTTTTTCTGGTGATACACATTCTATGGCTTCACAAGTAGTTTCTTCATCTGCATAAAAAATCTGCTGACCTGTGTTTTATTATATTTTTCTTTTATTTACTGTTACTCTCAAATGCATTCTACTAAAGTTGCAATTTTATTGCAAAAATTTCTGTGACACAGTAATATGAACATAGAATGATATTATACATAGACTCTGTAAAGCTGCAAGCTCACAAAGTGCATTACTCACAGTGATAGAGGTGATATTAAGCTGATGACTATTGATGATTTTCCCCTTGACTTCACAGGTGAGGTACAGAACATGACAACCTTAAGAACTATTAAGAAAAGTTCTGTTGTGTCAATAAATAAGGATCTGATTCCTCTCTACAAAAATATAATGTAAATCTAAAGTAATCCTTGGAAGACCTTTGAAGATTTTAGTCTCTAAATTGATTAAGAACCCCACTTCCTATTTGGTTTCTAGGCAAAATAATTGCATGAGAAATTCTGTCAAATCTGTCATGAATTGCATCTATGGAAATCCAAAATAACTTCATGGATCTTGGTGCAACCACTGTTGACTGACCTGGACATAATACACAGCATAGTTTGGCCTCTCCGCCTTGAAAATGTAAAAGTATTTTTCATCTGATGGTAGAAATTGTGAAACAAAAACCAATTCATGACTTGTGCACCTAAACACAATTCATCTATATATTATTCTCTAAACAAAGGCTTGGTTTTAAAGGTGGCAATTACAGGTAATTGCATCTCTAATAGTGATATGTAGCTCAATTACAAAGCCCTTCCCTGAGAACAGAAAAACATGAAACAGCTTACTTTTTATTTATTTGCTAACATATTTGTTTTGATTTGGTTTGGGGTTTTTTTGGGGGGGAAGGTTACTGTTGGGGTTTGCTTGTTTTGGGGGGGAGGGAGTGGTTGGGTTTTTGTTTTTTAGCTTTCTGCAGCTGCTTAAACTGACTCCATAATAGCCTATTCTAATGCAACACTGATGGGAATGCTTATTAATGCTTACTTAATTATGGAATGTCCCAAAGATCATTATAAATGTAAGACACTAGGATAATTACATTAAATGGTAAATACTGAATTTATGCTTGATAATATCCATATATGCAAAATCTGTTCAAGACCAGAAGTTCCTCATACAAAATGTTCACATTTTCAGGCAGTTATTCATTATCAAAGAAACTGCCAAGCCTAGGTCACCTCCTCAAATGAGTTTGATCAGCTGGCACAGCTTTAGCTGCAGCTTGCTCTCAGATCTCTATAAAAGCCACTGCAAGAAGGAAACTTTTCAACAATAAATAAGAGCAGCATGTTAGCAGTACGAAACATGCAGCAGCATCAGTTTGTGCTAAAGCATCTCTTCTGATTAGTTACTGGCTAGGAGCTCCAAAGTATTTTTCCAGTTTAGCAAAGCTTTTTGTATTGAACACTCTTCCTGTTATTGCTGTACAAACAAGGGTAAGTTTGTCTCACCAATTTATTTCTTAGATTTTTGTAACCATGTTTATCAGGGAAAACATGCACACCTTTGCTGTTTGGTTTTCTTATAGCTAGCTGTTCCTCTCCTGATAAAACATAACGGGATGGACTGCAGAAGGTGATGAGAGAGATAAGATCTGGTTGGTGTCAGCAGGTTGATGCTTGAAGCAAAATTATAATTTAGATTTCTCTACTGCCCTCACACTCCCATTACACACTTGATGCTTTGTGATCTTGTTAGAGGGTGCTCATTTGTCACAGACTCAGTGAGGCTGTGTGAAAAATCTGGGGAAACGGCTCAAAAACAAACAAGTTTTTTGTGCTGTGGCAAGCTCCTCCTATGCCTCCTTACCAAGCTTCTATTTCAGCATCTTCCTTATGATACCCTTTACCCCCAAGGTAGCTCAAAGGATGCAAAGCAGGAAGTACACAACTAACCATGCCAGTGAAGAGGCTGCACAGTTCAAACAGAAGGAAGGCAACGGTCAACTGACTGAATCATCAAAAGATATTACAAGAGTCAGTGAATCACATGTCAAGGGCTGCAGTGGCAGGATTAAACTGTTAATATTTACTCTTGGCTATTTTCAGCAGGTTAGATTGAGGACTCTAGAGGAAGCCATCTTCCCCGATACCACCAGGGACAGCCAAAGCAGTTATCTAAATACTAACACAGAGTTCTGGGGTAGGCAGTCAGACCATGTGCACCAGCCCCAAAGAACATCTAAACTAAAACTCCTGTTCCTATCACCTCCAGTGCAGGAGCTCCTCCAGCTATGACATCAGCAGCGGCCTGACAGAGCTCTCATAAGCAGCTAAGAGCAGTCATGCTGGTGCTACGAGACCTGAGTTTTGTCCCAGCCTAGGACCTAGAGGATCCAAAGGAGCAGCAACCTCATTTGGCTTTGTCAAGGTTCAGTAGCCTCAGTCCAGCTGGCATTCATGGATTGTTTTTCCTTCTGTGGCAACAATCACTAAAATAGTCACATAATTTTAAAAGCATGTTTAAGGAAACTGCTAAATCCATGTGCCTAGACAGGAAAAATGTCACTTTGAGGACAGTTGCATATGGAGACAACTTGCACATTACTGTTGTTGAAGGAGCCTGTGTGAATGCTACAGTTGCAGGAACTGATTACAGCCTAGTGCTGGCAAGCTGGGCTATCCTGTCACTTTGTGGAGAATGAAGATTTGTATGACTATATTTTATCTAGGGAAAGGATGAGCAGGCACCCACTGTGTTGGCAGCTCTGTACATTTTCAGGACTTTTTTCACCTCCATAACTAATGCAGACTCTAATTCAGTGTTCTCACATTTTCATCAAAGTAGTGTCTTACACTACAGAGCAGCATGGAGCAGTCAGGAAAATATCCTAACAGGAAAATGGCAACTCTTTTGTCTGATGGAGAAATGTAATTTTCCATGCCTTCTAAATTATTCTTTTACTTTATTCATGCCCAGAGATGGAATCAGTTTTAATACATCACAATTAAAGATCTATCTTCACTCTAAAATATATGAGATATATGCAAATAAGCTATATCATATATACATGTGCTTATATCTACATCACTCTGTTTACTGGCATGAATTAATTCCTTTCTGAAACCATTTTTTAGTTTCTATCGCACAATAACCCAGTGGAAATCAGTTCTGTAATTTAATTACCTGTTGGGAAGAACAAGCCCTCCTTGCAAGAATTGTTGCCTAACATTTTCATTGGGAAATTTATTTCTCCAAGTTGAGAAATAAATTCTAAAATCTCTGTAGAAAATAAACAATTTGCAACTCATAATTCACTTCCTCATCTTGCTGATCATTCTGTAGGCTCAAGTTAGATTCTTACTGCAGTTTTCCAACTCAGAAAGCTCTAGTGTTTGCAACACCAATGACATTTCTTTTTTATTGTCATTCTCATGGCCTTCTTGCCACCTTTTCTGGATCTCCTGCAGCCTTGTGGAGATAGCATAAGTAGAATTCTATATAATACACATATTCACCACTGACTGATGCAGCAGTATAACTATACATGCTGGTTTCTCTCTTTGTCTCAGAAACAGAATCCAAATTATTCCACATTAGAAAATAATTATTGTGGTTATCATAAAGTTGCTTTATTTGTTTCATTTTTCTCCTCAGTGGCTATGTTTGGTTGTCAGATTCACCAGCTGAGCAAGAGGACCTGATGAGAATGTCAGAAAATCATTTCTGTCACTGCTGTGCAGTGGAAAAAAGCCACTTGTGGTTTCCACAGCTTTGAGACTGGTGTGGAAAAAAAATCCCCACCAGAAAATCCCTTCAGGGACCATAAGAAAATCTCTGGCTTTGCCAAAAATTGCCTGCAGGGTTGCAGTCTGTGCTGCTTGTGCCTAGTTCAAGGGAAGATGAGACACGTCAGTTTTCGGTACTGTCAATATGGCATTTTTCATCACCACAACCTATTTAAAAATCCAGAACAAATAATCCGTATTTTTTTTCCACAGCATGAACAAAAAGTAGCTCTAAGTATTGGAGCAGACCTACTGACATGAAGAGATGCTGTTGCATATCTACCACAGCCATTGTAACCAGCTACCTTTATTCAGCTACTGGCCTGGCACAATTCTGTTCTTGCTGTAGTTGTCTGCCGGTGGTGAAAAAAAAAAGACAGACAGACACACTCACACATGCATATATAGATACAGATATATTAATAATTAAAAAATCTTCTAAAAGGTCAACATTAGCCTCTCACAGGTCATGAAAATCTCATTATGAGGACCTCAGCTCTTAGAGCATTCCATCGCCTGTCTGACTTACAGTCAGAAACAAGTCTACTGCCTGGGTAGAGTTTTCCAGAATATTAACGGCTTTCATAGTCCACACTACACTGGATTCCTAGCATCTCAAGGAGCAGACAAAGACATTTCTCACTTAGCCATTTCTTTCACAACATCCAACAATATTCCCCACAGGTGCAGAGGTGTCACATTCAGCAGGGCAGGCCAAGGGCAGTGCTGCTACAGCCCTGGCAGTTCAGCAAAAACTGCCTGCTCCTGGTCTCGGGAGGCAGTCTCAGGAGGAGGGACACTTAATTATTTCAGATGGATGCTGATGGAGTTGAAGAAGCAACTTTGGGCCATCCAGTGAAACGAGATGGATGTGGTGGGGCATGCGCTGCGTGGCAGTGATGTCCCTGCATCACCAAGTTCATCTCTGTCACAAGAACTGTCATGGGGCAAATGGCTGAGCCAACAATGGAGAGCAGCCTGATAAATGGTTTGCTTCTCACTCCACTCTATGAAGGAAATACAGGATAAATACAGTATCCCTTTTGTTTGCAGCAGAAAAATGTCTTCTTCACAGAAGACATCAAGGTAGGAGCAGTAGTCTCCCAGGAGGACCCATCACAGGGCCAAGGTCCAGTTTCATCAGCAGTAATAAATTAAGGTAAAAATACATAGGTTAAAATTAATATATTATGAATTCATGTATTAAAACAATACAGTATGTTAATTCAGACTGACAGCATCAAGGCAATACCATCTACTTCTCTACTTCCCTTTCTGAATGGAAAATATCAGAAAAGATACATCTGGATTTGAAATTTAACTACAGACCTGCACGAATTTCAGATGGCTGTGTTTTAAAATCTCCAGAAAACACTCCTCATACTTGTTTGTCATGTTTGAGCCTAATGTGACTTGAATAGGAGGAGATGCCCAATAATATATTTATTGTAACAGAGAGAAGAGATTAAAGATAGGTATTATACAGTGATAATATATGACAGAGATTATAACAAGAGAGTTATAGAGAAGAGATATTAAACCTGATATATAATGGGAGGGGGGGATGGCATATTTAAGTCAAAGATCTTTTGTTAACCCCACATGAAATATAATTATATTCTGCTCTACCACAGAGCAAGAATAGCAACACATTGACCCAAGTTCTTTACTAGAGTTTCATAGTTCATTAATAATACCACAAAACTTGAAAGGGATTCTTTTTCCCAGTGTGAGAGGAAAATTAGTTCCCTTGCTGCACTCTATCACAGTACCTCTCTGATGCATCATTTTACATTTACTTCTCCTTCCCTCTCACACCCCTGGGGTAAACCAAGTAAAGGTGGGTTTGGCAGATTTTCACACTGCTTCACAAGAGGGAAATAATCATGATCAAATTCCTCGCTCTTCTGTTTTTGGGGTTTTTTTTTTGGTTGGTTGGTTGGTTTTATTTTTTTTTTTTACATAGCTTTTCTAATAATAATAATTGCACCACCTGAAAGAAGCGGATTTCCCCTACCCCACCCTCTTATTTCTCAATGAGTATCACAGTCTCTCTTTTCCCCTAGAGTTAATCCCCTGGAGATGGGAAAGGTTTTCAGTTGTGGTGTTTGTCTCCATGTAAGATTTGAACGACGACTGATGAGTTAGCTTTGACAGGTGTTAAAATATCTTGGAGCAGGCTGAACATTCATATTGATTAATACACGGACAGAGGTTTTTAGAACAGATTGCCTTTCACTAAGTGTTTTAGAAGGAAATGGAGAAAATGCACTACATTATCAATTTCTTTCTAAACCGTCTTCGTGTACTTTATTCCATGTTCATCTAGCTTAACTACTGAGCTGTCACAAACCAGAAAAGAGTGAAGAACGTAGTTATGTGCTTGTTTAGAAGACTGAATCTTACTGTTTATTGCAGCTGTTTATTCATAACATAATTAGGCAGAAATAACAGCTTCTGTAAAGCTTAATAAATTCCTGGGACAGTCCTAATTTACTGATGAACATTATTCTAGAAGCCTTGTTTGTAGCACTGTCTTTACAAAATCAAAAACCTTCAAATTTGCAATGATCTCTGTCCCTGTGCCTCATCATTGCAGTTAAATAGCATTAATAAATAAAAGCCAAATAGATTTATCTTGTAATCCAAATACCTGCTTTGGTGCTTTATACCTCATTCGTGACATGGTTTTCAGTGAAATTGATCAGTATACAGAGAATGAGAGATGAGATCCCTTTAGGAGATAAAGCTCAAATTAATTTATCACAAATGCATCAAGACTGCATTCAATTCACAGTAGGGCCTTATCCTTCTGCTGGAGGATGCAACACGGTTGAAAAAGATGAAGCTTAACAGTATTGGAGTAAGTGTTTTGATTCAATGTAGAATTAGTCCATAGCTTACCTTCACAGTTTGAATCCATATATATAGACTAAAATCTAAGATATTTACATTTCTCTAAAGACGAAACTTTAAGAACTTCAGGGCTGTTACCATGCAAGAATAACAGAACCAGAGCCACCTCCTTCATCAAATGCTGCATACTCAAGTCTAATACAGATCCTCTTCTCCTACATGCCAGAACTTGCCTGTAATGTAACAGTCAATTCCTGTCCAAATTGCTTATACAAAATATATGTGGATTGCACGGCATACAAAAAGATGGAGAGTTATCACCAGACAAAACAGCTCCTGAGATTTCTTTCACTTTTGGAATTCTACATGCCTGTGTCAAAGGTGCCCAGCAGCCAGAAGAAGGTCTTCTCTCAAATACACTGAGGCCAACAAAAAGACCTGTTTAATCGGCACTGCATCTCTGATGTGGCCATCACTAGCTGGTGGAAAATATCTTCCTTCCCTCAAGGAGAATTGAGCTTTTCCCTTCCATTCAAAGGCAAAACAGAAGTAGTGAATTTTAACTTACTTCAGCACTGTGCATTTCTAACACCTATTTCAACTAGCTCTCAGCACATTTTATGGAACAACTCTGTCCTTAGTTTCCTGACTAATAAATCCAAAACTTTTTCCTATCTTTGGTTTCTTTTCTTTTAAATCTGATAATGAGTTCTTATTATATTTTAAGTACCTCTTCTAAGTCAAATTGGAGGTTTACACTATCAAGTCATGTGCGTAAAAAGCTGGATGATTCTTAAAGAGTACTAATTAATTTTTATCTCAGAAACAATAAGAAGTAAAAATAGGCTTATTTGAGGCCAATAGTATCATTTTAGACCCCCTTAAACTTTGGTTTGATTATTAGGACCTTCCTCTTTTCAGAGCTGATTGAAGCAATACATTGTTATGCACTTACACCATCATCTTCATTAATGTATGGATGTATGAGAGTTACCATAAAGTCACTGCAGCAAAGCACTACCTCTTTGAGGTTTTTTTCTTATTAATTTTATGCATAAAGTCATTAGAGCATTAAATAGTGGGCTACCCACTTTTTATGCCTGCACATAAATCATGAACTTTTACAACCTAAGGGAGATATCAGTAAAGACTCCTGGCTGGACTTCTGTTTGCCTTGTATGTGAAGGTGAGAAAAAATCTGGTCCTATTTATGCTGATTTAAGCCTTGAGAAATATCAATTTTCGGTCCTATGCCTCTAAGTGTACATTACCATAGTACACTGATTTTTCCTTTTTACCAGTAAAGGGGCTAACACTGGGCTTAGCATGAACTTATTACCTGAGCTTCAGCTCTACTAAACAGAAACTTATACCAAAGCCTTTTAAAAAAAAATAGGATAAAAGGATAATTCAGTGGCTATTCATACTACACTAACATTTATCTTATTCATTTGTATTTTAAAAAACAGACTTCACTTTGGAATACAAAGACTCTTCCTATTTGTAATGCACAATAAAGTCAGGTCAAGGAAAAAGGATGAGAGAATGCCAGAAGTTTGGGTTTTTTTGTTTTTATTTCCTTATATATTCAGTGAATTTAGTCTTCCAGATAAGCATTAAATGGATGCACTGCTTTTCAGAAATCCTTCACTTATTTTTACATTAGCTGAAGTTATGATGCTCTTAGCACAATTTGTGGTAATTTTGTTAATACTAAGCTTTACTGCATTACCCTGTCTTTTGTCAAGGCTGAGGAGCCATTTGCACAATTTCATCTAAGATTTTCAAAAATAGAATATAAAGATATTTTCAACTTTGAAATAAAAAGAAACAATATAAATTGATTTTTAAAAATAAATAAATAAGAAGGTAGCCTACTCAGGGTGTAGCAAGATTATTGTTTAGCCTCCATCTGCAAATAAATAATCACATGATGTGTTCTAGCCTCTGCACAGGGCACCGAGGGCAGCAAGGATCTTGCAATGCAGAACATCACCAGCAGCAGAAATACAGGGGATGGCTAACCCAAAGTTTAGGACAGCCAAATCCTCTAGAATATTTGAGTTCATTAGGAGAACGCTATTTAGACTACCATACAAATCAGGCTCCAAGTATCCCTTCCACAGGCTGGTCTGTTTGTTCAAAGCATGCATAAGAGCTCCCCTGGCCATGGCTGAAAAGGTAAACCAAAGCCCATGAGAACATTTTCACTGAAGTCCTGTTACAAGAAGAGATGCTTGAGTAGACTAAGTCATTCATACCTTACTGAGATGATGGTTATTCAAATAGTTTTACTACATCACACAGCCATAGAACCATTTTTGATTGGAAAGGACCTTTAAGATCATCGAGTACAACCATTAACCCAGCACTGTCAGGTCACCAATAAACCATGTCCCTAAGCACCACCTCTGAATGTCTTTTAGATAGAAATATTTTTTTATTTTAACAATGAACAATTAGATCAATGAAGTTTACTTCTAACTTTTAAAAAATGTTCAAAGTGATCATCTGAGATTGTAACACCAGCAAAATGACTGTGATCATTTTAATTTCACAAACTGAAATGCACAAACACCTGCATTTGTGCTAATGATCTTGTCATTTGGAACTCATGGCAAATGGCTGCAGGCTATTAGACATGCCCAGCAAAACAGTATCTGCAGTTTCCACTTGCATGTTTGTAATTCACTGAAGGTATCTCATTTTCCCAACTGGGTCCAAGTATGACAGTCATGATAAATAACTTTCCATCGCTGGTACATTTACTTCTCTGGAAAAGAAGTTGGGAAATAGGTCTGGGGTTCTTACATGAATAGGAAAGAGAATGTTGTGCACCCAGGGGGTGGGGGATGGACAAGAGAGAGAAACAGTTTTATAAATTTAGTATAGAACTTCCAGTGGATGATGTAAAGGTGAGATTACAAATAGTATAAGATTCAGAAAGTCCCTACAGTGCTCTCTCCATTTTAAAAAAGTACTTTTTCTGAATAGAAAAGTCTGAAAATGTTTATCTGTATTTTATTTTCTAATGCATCTCTCTTTGTCCCCAGACAGATTTGTCTTCAGTCAGATCACAGTAAACCTTTGCCTTGGTAGATGACAAGTCCTTGCTTTACAACCATGCAAGTCAAGATTGCCTGATCTTAAGGAGAAGGAAAACCTTTACTTTTTTTTTTTTTTTTTCCTATCAACAGTTTATTTCAGGACTACGATACCACTTTTTTTTGGTGGTGGTGGTGCTGTTTTTCATTCTTTCATCTGCCTGTTTATCTCAGACTGCACTGATATCTCAGAGAAATCACTTGCACTGAAGAGTAGCTGTCCTAGGCCCTTGGCTACTCTTCACCAGTAGATGCATGATCTCATAACCTGGCATTATCAGAAAGCCAGCTTTCACTAGGCTGTCCTGATATTTCACCATTAAAAAACCCTAGACAGGTTATTACCCATAGTCAGGGCTCTCTGCTCCCTGCTCTATTTTGTTGATGTTCATTCTGTATTTCTATACATTCCCCCTGAGCATTGAACTGGAAAATAAAACTGAAGCTATTATTCCTTTCTATAAAAATAAAAATCTCACATGCTGAGCACTTATCCAGCCTTCATAACTCTTTTGGCTTTTCCACATTGTGTGATAGGGTGCAAGAAAACAGCTCAATTATCTATTGGACATGGGCACTAATGAGGCCCAGTGCACTCTGAGCTAATTGGAAGGAGAAGCCCAATGTTTTAATGATTGCAGTCTTAATACAGCTAGTAAGCAGGATGGCAGCAGAGTTAGTCAGCGCCACTCTTTCTATGATTCCCATTTTGCCCGTTCTGGCATGTAAATTCTTCCTTCTTGTTACTTGGGGCTGACTGCCCTGATAATGAGCATGATTTCTCTAGGTTAGGTGTTTATGGACATGTCATGCCACCGGCTGCAAGATGCGGTCACTGCAATGACCCTCCTTCTGAGCAAAATTGTTCATTCTGAGGGCTCTGTAAACAGAAAGACTAGTAGGCAACCCACTCAGTTGTGATATTCCAAATTGTCCTGGTCACATAGAGCTCCTAGAGTAATTGTTGCTATGTCCTGTTTCATTTTTCTTATAACTCACAGAGCAATGCAATTAGTGGCGATATGAACATTAATTGACCTAACCATTGAATCAGAAAGGCATCCCCTGGAGAAGGACTATGAGAGTGACAACCCTGGAGGAAAAACTGACATTTCTAGTTTGTGTTTCCACAAGCAGGTAAGCAAATGGATGAAAATTGGACTGTGTTACCAAGTGTAGACATCCCATTAACAAGCCCTGGGGAAATATTTTCTAGGACCATCAGCAAGTGTGTTTTATGTGGCAAGCAAGCTGTCATTCTGGTGAATTGATGGTTTTCATGCATAGTCAGGAAGATCCTTCATTTACACACTGCCAGACTCTATCTCATTCCCAGATGTGCTTTATTAACTTCAGAAACACAACTGGCAACTATTCTGCTCCAGAGAAAGATTCTGTTCCTTCACTGAGGTATAGTAGCTGTTGTTTATATGAAAACAGAACGTTAATATCCTATGCAGTTTCCAAAGTTTTGCAATTAAGACCTTTTATAGCTTAACTTGTAAAGAAGAAAGGAGAAAGCTTGAAAAAACCGAACCAAACCAACCTATCATTCTCTTCAGACTGCTCATATTCCATGTACGCTATAAAACATGAGCTACTGAAAAGTAATTATGTATAAATGCAAACAGATGAACAAAACTAAGTTAAAGGCATGACAGTGCCACACCATCCCTCATCTGGGAAAGGAGACAGATCCAGGGAAATTCCTCCTGCTCAGGAATGGACATGACACCAAGCATGGGGGCAAAGACCATAACTATGCTCACTCACTCACACAGTATCACAGTATCGCCAAGGTTAGAAGAGACCTCAAAGATCATCAAGTCCAACCCACTACCACAGACCTCAAGACTAGACCATGACACCAAGTGCCACGTCCAAACCCACCTTGAACACCTCCAGGGACGGTGACTCCACCACCTCCCTGGGCAGCCCATTCCAGTAGCGAATGACTCTCTCAGTGAAGAACTTTCTCCTCACCTCGAGCCTAAACTTCCCCTGGCACAGCTTGAGACTGTGTCCTCTTGTTCTGGTGCTGGTTGCCTGAGAGAAGAAAGCAACCTCCTGCTGGCCACAACCACCCTTCAGGTAGTTGTAGACAGCAATAAGGTCTCCCCTGAGCCTCCTCTTCTCCAGGCTAAACAATCCCAGCTCCCTCAGCCTCTCCTCATAGGGCTTGTGCTCGAGGCCTCTCACCAGCCTCGTTGCCCTTCTCTGGACACACTCAAGCACCTCAATGTCCTTCTTAAATTGAGGGGCCCAGAACTGGACACAGTACTCAAGGTGTGGCCTAACCAGTGCAGAGTACAGGGGGAGAATGACCTCCCTGCTCCTGCTGGCCACACTATTCCTGATGCAGGCCAGGATGCCATTGGCCTTCTTGGCCACCTGGGCACACTGCTGGCTCATGTTTAGGCGGGTGTCAATCAGCACCCCCAGATCCCTTTCTGCTTGGCTGCTCTCCAGCCACTCCGAGCCCAGCCTGTAGCTCTGCATGGGGTTGTTGTGGCCAAAGTGCAGCCCCCGGCACTTGGATTTGTTGAAAGCCATCCCATTGGACTCTGCCCATCTGTCCTCTCCTGTAGCAGACGACACATACAAGCTCTGAAACCCAAAGCTTCGGTCTCCATGGGAAACAAGGCAAAGAAAAACTCTGGGAAGAGAGGCTGGGGCTGGCAGGCATCAGCCAGAGCCAGGTATTATTTTCCACACATACACAGCCAAAAGAGTTTCTGCTCCAGACAGGAGTGGCCAGAGCAGCAGCTGCTATGGTTTAAGTACAGTGACCATGGTATAATCAATGGTTGGTTGCCAAGTTATATTTGCAATGATCAGTCAGCTTGAATTAGTGCTCTGGGCCAAAGGTAGGACAGAGGACTCCCCATCCTGCAATTCATATGTATGTCAGCCCCCACTTATTCCTGGTCATTTAGCCTATACCAGAGTCTTTAAAAGGAAAGGTTCATTGCATGTCTTTGTAGAGGCAATGCAGGAAAAAGGAGAAGCCATGCCCTTTTTCAGTGGTGTTTCAGAGCTCAGACCATCTGACAGACATCTGTTCAGCTTCAGTCAACTGGACAGGGAAAGGAAACCCTCTATTTTCACATCAATCCAATTAAAATCCCACAGAATTAAGTCCTGGTGATGTGAGTGCAGCATGTTTATTTCAACACAGGATTGTTTTTGATCCACCTATGAGGAAGATGAGATCAAGTTCAAAAGCACCCTCCTTACCACTCACAGTTTCTTTTAAAGAATTGATGCCTTAGACCCAAAGGATAGACTCATTTAGCTGTTTTCCTGGCAACAAAATGCAATTATTAAATTAAATTATTGCAGTGGTGGGTATTCAGTCATGGAGTTTACGGAATCAGAAGTGCAGTAATGCAGAGAAAGCAAAATCCAATCTTGTAAAGGCAGTTTCTCATCCCCTGTATTTCGGTTAGCTGTTATCACCACTAGGTTTCAATTCTCTCTAACTTTTTCTGCATGTCACTCTCTTGTATTAGCACCCTGGGGTATTTTCAATACCTGATTTATAAAGACAATGATGTTATAACAGTAATTTATGGTAAAATACCTAGCTATTGTTTTGAAGATGGCCATGTGTGGAACAGCAAATATTGCTGACAGGCTTTCCTCATTTATGCCTTTTTCTCCCTCATGCGGCACCTATGAATGAATCTGTGAATTTGTCCCTTACATCTCCACCGCCTGATGTACTCAGCTGCATGTGAGTTTTTACACTGCTCAGGGGACAGAGAATCTAAATTGCAATGTATCAAGAGCACCTGGCTTTAGTAATATAACACAGCAACAAATAAACTCAGTTCCACTGTTAAATTCTATTTGGACCACAAGACCGTACCAAATTCCAGTGTTGACTTCTTTTTATAGTCACAATGTTCTCTTAATAATCAACTCCTAATAATTAAGAACTTCTTTAAACATACATATATATATATATATATATATACACACACATACACACATACACACACACCCCCACACACCCACGCACACACCCCACAGTTGTGAGCATCTGAGGGTGTGTATATATTCACACACGCACACCACCTCTATGTTTAACATACTTCTTGCGGCTGTTTAAGACTGAGATCTTCCAGATGTCTGCCAAGGGCACCCTATCTCACTATCCCTGTGTTTTTAGTAGTACAGCTGGGAAAGGAATACGACAATCCGCTGGACAAGCCCTCTTCAAATAAAGAAAGCTCTCTTCAAGGTCATCAGGCTTGCTAACCAAAACCTGTCTTAATAAAGACATGAAACAATAAAAAACAACTTAAGAGAAGTCAAAAATGTTACCAGTATGTTACTTTCTCCTCAGCTGATTTTCTTTTCTCTGGCAGTTCTCAAAATGTGGGTGTAGGAAAGTCACCGTGACTGAGACAAAGGTCAATTCCCTGATAATCCCAGTGTAATCCAGGTTGGAGCAGCCCTGGGAGCAATGCTGTGCACCACAGCTGCTCATCACTCTCCAAAAGCTGCACATTAGTCAGGAATGGACAGTTCTTATTATAGCCCTACCTGCCCTTGGTGGCAAGGAAGAAAATGGTCTGAAAACTAGATAACAAAGCAACATGAAACCTGGATTCGTGTTATTATACAATGTGCCTCTTTAGAAATTAGAAGGAAAACAGAACCTCTTGATTCCTAAGGACAAGTCTTTAATAGTAAACTGCAAATCCTTAAGAATCTCTGGATCGAGTCTTATAAACACTTCTCTTCCCAAGTAGATTCCCTTGTAAACTCACCCTCCAGGCCAGGCAACAGTCACATTCCAGCTCAGCAGAAGCCTTGCAAAAATTATTAGCTCACTACACCCACATGACATCAAAACCATTTGTAGATTCCGCTGGCAAAATTATTTTAGTGGTCACAACAAATGAGCGCTCCTAACCCACCTCTGAAAAAAAGCCTCAGTCCACATAGCTGTGGCTTCCCAGGTGGCAACATCAGTCATTCCAAGTCTTCAGTCCCTGCAAAGTGCAGTTAATTATCATGCTGCAAATTTCTGTGGAAGTTCAGGCCTTTTAGGTCTCATTTGTGGTTTTGTTCAGACCATTTCATACAATCTCTGTTTCCAAGGCAGCCTTGTCCAGCGGCAGTGGCTCCTGCGACAGGACCTGTTTTTCTTTCTGCCAGCTCTCAGCTCAACTCCCATCACCAAGCTCCTTCCTCAGGTCAACACTCATTTGACTTCTGCTTCTCTTTCTCTTCTCCCCTCCCAGACTGCTCTTTCAGAACTACACCCAGTTGTGCTCTTCCAATGTGTGGTCAGGAACGAAGCCAGAAAGCCCTCTTTTTTAGCCCCATTTCAGAGTGACCCAGTGGTAGGAGTTTTCCCCTTGCCACCCACAGCATAGAGCAGAGCAGACATGACCTGCCACAGTGAACAACTGTGCTCTCTTGCCCGTTATGTCTCTACAGGTCCTACACAAGTACATTACATGAGGCTTTATCTCTCACTCTTTGCAGATTGTTTGAAGCATTTGAACATGCTTCCACTGTCACACTGCTAATGGGAGAATTTTTATCATCTAATATCTGTTCTGCCTTGTAATTAGACAGTTTGGAGAACTGGACATTCCTATCACCACCGTCCAGAGGGATTAATAGGAGTTTATCAGTGGGACCTTCAAACAAAACCGTCCATGGTGGGCAGCAGAGGTCTGGGGCAATCTGCTATGGCCCATACTCCAGCTCAGGGTTCGGTGAAACTTCAGCAAGACCCTGATTGTTTCCAGTCTCTGCTCACTGCACTGGAGGAGATGAATGATAGTTCCTTCCCACTACCATGTGCATAGTGCAGAGTACTTTTCATGATGCTCCTGAGAAGGCACAGAGGAAGGCACAGCCCAGGACAGGCAGCAAGTGCTTTTGTCCCCCTCAGCAGTGCAAGGAAGTGGAGGCAATTGGACGTAGGCATTTCTCCTACCAACTAGTCACCCTCTGACTGTGGGGGAGCATGCAGAACAGATCCCCTTCTCTCATCAGCTTCACCACTGCCCTGTCCTTTCCATATATGAAGTGCATCTACTACCTGAAACTCCCCTTTCTTTTAGATATTCACACTACCAGTTTTAGGCATCTACTTTAGCAGGCTAATTTAAGAGCCTAGGTCTGTCTCATTGGGTACAAGTTGTAATTAAATGACATTTTCTATGCTACATTAAACTCTTTCAGTAAAAAAAATAATCTCATTGAAAAATCAGGAAACAAGTCCCCAGGGCTATCATTATCCATCTGTTTTCCTGCAACTTTAGGCAACTGTAAAGAATTTTAAAATATTTGTTATAGGATCCCTCTTTCTCTCAAGCTATTCATGACATGCACCAAATTATCTTTTATTTTGCCTTCTTGGAAAACATGAGTATCACAGGTATTAGCAAGCAACCAAATGTCCCCATGCAACAATGATGGGAGCATCTTACAGATCCACTATGGGGAGAAGATGGTTACCATTGTAAATGGGCAGATGAGAAAATAGTTTCCAGCTGATGTACAATTAAACATAAACAAAATCAAAATCATTCCAGAAAGCCTAGGAGATGAAAGCAGGAAGGTTCAGTTTTGGGGTCATCCAGTAGGAAAATACGGGGCTTTTCTAGCATCTAGGTAGATTTTCACATGACCACAACATCTGGGCTTTTTTAATTGAAAGCTGTCTGGAATTGAGTTGGAGCAATTTACTCCATTCAGACAGAAATGCATGAAGCACCTCATCATTGCTCAAGAAGGTGGAAGGCTGGGGAGGGAGCAAGTTAACAGCTTTCAGGAAGTTTAAGAATAGGTTAAATCATGATGAAGAAAGACCCAGAGCGTCTTTCTTCATCAACTACATATGCAACCCCATAGAGCAGCCAGACAGGCTGGCTACTCAAAGCTAGGCAGCAGCAACATTCCCTTTCAGAAGGAGCCCAAAGCTCATCAAGAGCAAAGAAACCACCATGGTGGGAGTGAAGCAGAAGGTTTGTATGAGCAAACTCAAAGGACTGAAACAGCCAGAACTGGGTCACTGACATCTGAGCACAAAACTGCTAAGCCTGAAAATGCTTCCATTTGTTCAGTGCCAAGCACAGAGGAGTCCAGATGTTTAAATTCAATTCTTTAGACAATGAAGATGACAGCAGCTACAATCCTGCAAAGGTTCTTTCAACTTTCAACACTATACACATAGACGTTTAAAAAAAAAAAAAAAAACTTCAAAAAAAGAAACTGTGCCTCATTTTCTATTATGCTTTACAGTTGCACACACTCACTCACCTCCCAGCAGCAGCCGCCTCTTGGAGATGCATTATAGCAGATTTTCCATGACACTGCTCAGGGCAGTGAGTGATCATTAATCTTTGCTTTTTGGTTGCTTAGCTTTCAGCCCAAACTTAAGTCAATACAGGTCATTTGTTTCATGAATACACAAGTATATCAAAATCAAGATTTGAAAAGCATTCATTTGACATTATTATACTAAAAGTTTTACCATTTAGCTCCAAACACAAGTGGGAAGACAAGCTATAAATAGATTCTTAAATGTTCCTATCAGCTGAGGTTAATCAAAAATCGTGGCAGGAAGCCACTACCTTTTGGCTCAGGATGTAAAAGCTTTCTAGTTATTTGAAAGATAATTCCATTTTCACATGTCTTCCCCACCTCTTTGCTCCAAGTGGTGTGCAGTGACATGAGAGCACACAGAACCTGTTAAACTTTCCTTGCATGACTTTCTGGGTTTAACTGAAGCCTAAAAAAGCCTATAAAAGCATTAGAGTTGCTGCCACCTATAGACAAGTGTTAAACAGAAACATGCCTTTGTTACTGAGAAAATGGAATTATATACAAACTGACATGAAGTTATCTTTAATATTCCCATGTAAATGTATTGTTTATCCCACCATTCTTACTGCTAGGTGCTAATGAGACACCTTGAATGTTTGTGGCACAACCCAGAATCTGCTGAATACATCCAACACCTCACATACCAGTCCTTGTGTTGTCAGAGAGTGGAAAATAAAAAAACAAGTTTTGGTAACACAATGGTTACACTGCTCAGCAAGTGTAATCCATAAAGAACATGAATTAACGTGTCTCAGGTCTCACAAATAACTACATATAGATTAACCCTTGATTTAGGTTTAAAAAACGCCCACCTTGTCTAAGGACTTGACAGGACAATGTAGGATTTTTTGATGGACTCACAGTACATTTCAACCTCTCAGAAAAATAAACAAAAAATCAACTGGTCTTGTATAATAAGGCAATGGTTCTGTGTTTTGGTTTTTTTTTTTCCCCTGGGATATTATACCTGTGTCATCTAAACAAAAGCAGAATGTAGCCATTTACAAGATAATATAAAAGCAGTTCTCAATATTATTGCAGTATAGCAGTAGAATAAATTTCACTGCAATTTCCACTGTGGATAGTTCTGTAATGTGAAAAGTGATGAATGAATATCTGCTTCATATAAATCATTGTAGGATTATCTGGAATCACTAAATCCAACCTTTTATAAGAAGATTTTTTTCAACCTTTTTTTTTCCTCTTCAGTACATATTAGGGAGTCAGAAGGTCAAAGTTCTCAGTGATTGCTGATCTTGATTCCTAATGTTTTTACAGATGCTGAATATCTAACATTCCACCCAGGTTCAGGGGAGCTGGGGCCACTACCACTTCTGTAAAAATAAAATCTGAAATATCTCAAGCAGGGCACTCAAGATCCCAAATTTCACAAACCAGAGGCCATGTTTGGGGAAAAAAAATAAAAACAACTACCTCTTTCTTCTGCCTTAGAACAGGGAATTGGCAGATAGTGTGACATATTTGCTGAGACAATAACATATCTCTCACAATTTAGCTCACAGATAGGAGTTAGTTTCTCAGATCTGAACAAAAGAACACATCTTAAAAAATAATAACAATAATTGTGAGAGATGAAAAGACAACTTTAAACATGCCGTAGACAAGATTTCTTTGTGGCAGTTTTAAAGGTTCAAGAAATCACAGTCTTCCAAGCTGTTTGAAGAACACTGAAGAGGAAAGGAAATCCTGAATTGTTTCATCTTCCAGTCCTTCTGAAATGGAGATGTGCTCCACTATGAATAGTCTTGCCTTCCTCTCATTGCTGGAAACATGCCTAGCCTGTGACTTAATTCTGGAATAGCAAAGCAAGAGCTAAAAAGCTTGTCTGTGCTTGTAACAATAAAGATGTTGTTGATAAGTCTAAGTGCAAAACTATCAGAGCTGAAAAATTAATAGGGAAAAAGAGTTGCTCAGAGAGTAGATGGCAAGGGATAAAATACTTATAAAATCATAAGGGCAAAGAGTAAAAGCAGTACCTCTGATCCTGAAAGCTGGAAGTGCTCTATTGCCCCTACAGGCAAAACATATTTTACCTGCACGTTTTCTTTTTTTTTTTTTTTTTTNNTTTTTTTTTTTTTTTTTTGCCTGTCATAAGCTGTTCCTATGAGGGGCTGAACCTTTCCAGGGCCATCTCTGTTTCAGTAAAACACTGACATTCCAAGGATCACATCACACACCAAATCCCACATGCCTGACAAATGGCATACCTAGTGGTCCCAAAGTCCACCTCCCACACCAGGGCCAGGCTCATCCAAACCCCACACCTTTGCAGTGCATTTCCATGCAAGTTTCTTTACTTTGGGAAGTACTAAAGTTATATCAATAATTCCACAGAGCATCAGTAAATGCATCATGTTGCTCAGAGCCCCAAATAGTTTCAGCAGCTAGAAATTTACTCTTTTATCAACATATATCTAGTTTCCTCTGAATTTACTCATGCATTTTCCTGTGGGCAATAATCTCCTATCCCACAGTTAAGACAGAGTTAATTCTGTTATCATTACACCAACCATACATACATACACGTCTGAGTCACTAACAGCACCACATGCTCAGTTTGTGCAAACTCAGTTTGTGTTAAATGCCATGTTCAGACATTTCCTAGCACCTCCACTTAAAAGTAATACCAGGGGCATCTTCTTTAGAAAATTTTTAGTCATTCTAGGACGTAAGCACCCACCTCATTATTCATCTACTATTTTAAGTGTCAGGCATGTTCTCAAGCTCCTCCTTACTTCAGTTTCACAGTTACAACAGTTGGAATTAAGTTTTTTAGAATGCCACAACATAAAAACTGTATTATTTGTTAGCAGAACACACCTGGCATGTGCAAGGGTATGCCTAAGACTTTTTTTGCTGCAAATCAATAAAAAATTGCTTGAAAAACTTCTTTAATGCCTATTACTTTGTGTGCATTTTTTTCTGCTGTGACATATCTAGCTAGTCTCAGCAGCCTTTGAACTACTGAGGTTTTGAACATCCATCAGCTCAAAACTGTTGATGATCTGTTTGATATAAACATTGATGTGTTCACTGTGGGAACCAAAAGAAGACTATGTAGCTGAGCTTCCTATTCATGAAGGCAATACAGCAGAAAATTTTCCAGATATGGGGTTCAATCCTTTATACTTTTGCTCAGTCTAGTCTCCTGTTGATTTAAAAAGCAGTTTCAGCTTTTTAGAAAACAGAAGATGAGGATGTAATTGTGGAATACATGATTTAACTACAAAGCAGCTAGCACTGGCCAAACAAAACAAATCAGAAAATAATTAAATGAAAATATATTTTTTTTACAGAATAATGTTTATACTAATTACTTCATAATAATGCACAGAGAATTGCATTGGTAAAAGTGGGATTATGTGCAGTTTGTAAATTCTAGCTAAAAATAGTAAGTGGTTTTAATGTGGTATGTTGGTTGGCTTATTCTCAAAGCAAAGTTACAGCTAAAGTGTATTTAAAAAAAAAACCACCATCATCTCTTCCTCAACTTCTATTATTAAGGCTGCACAGTGCGTTATAAGTACTAAGCATCCCTGTATTTTGCTTCACAGTGATACTTTTGCAGAAAAGGCAGGGATTAAACAGCTCTCATACAGCAGGTACAGAGGTCCTCAGGTACAGAGGTCCTGTGGTAGGGTTAAAGCATATTGGTTGGCAAAACCAGAGTGGTGAGGAGAGCTGCAGGTAGATTCAAAACATTTTATTAATCCCATATCTGTCCTCAGAGCTGCTGTCACTAAGGGAGAAAAATGCAGCAAGAAAACTGAATGGGACTAGGGACCTGTGATTACATGAAAAAGTAAAACAAATTTCACTTGTATGATTTATCAACACAGCTACTGAGCAGCTATTTCTAGCAATCTCAGCACAAAGTGTGTAATATTGGATGCTTTTTTTCTCAAATGTCCAGTAGCTAAAGGCATGTACATGCAGGAAAATCACAGGGTTCAGCTCAGGAAAGAAGAAAATGCAGCTGTGGTCCTTAAGATTGAACAGGACTGTGGAAAACATGGTTCATCTAAGCCTTGGGGCTGTTAAAGTATACAAATGAAAATTTAAAAAAAGAAAAAAAATCTAACTTTGTTTTTAAATGTCACTTGATCTCCGTGTGATGTTTCTAACATCATCAGTGCAACATGAGATTTTCTTTCTCATGAACAAGATGAGAGTTGTTCAAATTGCACCTAAAATTTCACACATAGATCAATTCATAGCTTCTAGAATATCTCTGTAAATGTGTAGTGTTCTCTTTCTTTTTTTTTTTTTCTCCCCAAAACATTTTCATTTTAATTCATGTCAGTGAGGAGCACCTCAAATCAGGGCCAGCTACATCTCTGTACTCCCTGTTTGGCAAGCCAGAGGAAATGCTTCAGTGCTAATGGGCTCCAAATTTCGTGAATTAAATAACGTAGCCCTTAATTTATTTTCCTTTTTCTTAGAGTGTAATTGCATCTAATTGTACATTTTGAGCAGACATACACATAATCACATCATTATGACATGTAATTACCTAATTGTGATGTATAATTAAGTAAATAGCACAAGAAATTGTGCAGAACTTTAATAAATTGGTTAAAAAGAAGTTAATCTTTGCTATAGCAGACAGAAGAAGGCATTTTCACCTCTAATGATCATAATCAATTTAACATTTTCTACTCTAATTAGCGGGCACTCTGCAGGCATGTCCAGAGTATGCACATTGAAACAAAACACTGGGTGACAACATCTGTGGCTTATTGTATGTATTTGTTATATGCAAAGACCAGCATCTTTAATATAGAGTTTAATGACCAGTTGCTATGGAAAATGTAATATCAAGAGAATCCATGCAATGGCATATATTAAATAGATTCTGTTTGTAACCTTAAAAATTCACTAAAATAGAGGGGGTTTTAACCAGCATGGCTCAAAGCATAATAATGCACATATGTACGTTTAGTTTCCTCTATTTTAAGGGAGAGAGAGCTTGCAGGTCCCACTGCAGCCAAGTTATGCCCTCAGTCAATACTTTGTTTGCACTTTAGGCAGCGATAGGACTAAGCCCACCAAAGTCAGATGAAAGTTTGCCATCATGTTGAGAAAATCTGTGAATGCAGTACCTAAAGTGCCAAAACGAATGTCTTAACTAATTCCATTAGGAGCTTCTCATTCTGGTATTGTTCCTGTCACTATTTGGTGCAGTAGCACAATTGCTATACTCAGCAAAGTTTTCTCATCAAGAATATCTGTCAGTTAAGGAGTTGTTCTTCTATGGAAGGAGACTTCACTTTGGCAATGGAGTTGTTATTTGTCATCATACTTGAGGTTTTTTTGTTCTCCTGGGAAAAAATGTTTATTACTCCATTATATATTATATTTATATACACCTTGTGAGACTGGCAGGCATCTCCTCCCTCACTCCTCACATCTTTGGAGAGCTTAGCTCCCCTAGTACTAGCAAATACCAAAACACACAAGTCCCTTTCGCATTGTACAGAACTGAATTGACTGGATACTTAAGAAACACAGATTAAAAACAAGAAGATAAAAGACTGGTGAAATTTAAGACAGGTTCTTAGGACACCAAAAAGGCTTTTTCCATGATGTTTTTGTTTTATATTTCTCCTCCCTGGCATACAACACAGTTGTGACCAGTATGCTAGATTAGAGACTGGCAGTATTCTGAAGATGGTCTGCAAGACTGCAGTTCCTTTAGAAAATAAGCAATGACATCAAGACAAGATGTGTAATACAGTAGTCATTTCTAAAGAGGATTTTCAACATACAGTTCATTAGTCACACAAATGCACCTTCTAGTAACTCCTTTCCAGTTTGCCCTGTTGATACTAACAGTAACTTTAGGAAGAGCCGATTCATGTTCAGACTCAAAGAGCTTTATACTCCTGAAGACAACAAAACCCCAAACTGGCCAGAAAATAAATTGAATCCATATGTCTAAGCAGTGCTCTCAATAAACAGTATATCTCATTCAGTGAATATTTTGGGAAGAGCAACATGTGTTGAACATTGAAGAAGCAATTTAGAAGATTGCTGTAAGCAGAGGAGGTATCCGCACAATATTTGACAGAGCAAATATGTGAAAGGACAACATTTGACAAATACAAAGCACTTTTCAAGGCATAAAGAAAAGAAAAAATTGTTTCTCCCTACATTAAAAAAAGAAAAGAAAAAAAAGAGCCCAACCAAACCATGAAGACAGATTCAATTAAAAAAAAATAATAATAATATGGTACTAGGTGAGTTTAACTTAGAGGGGGAAAATCAGTATGTGCCATACACACTCTGAAGCTTTCTTAACACAAATTGACATCCTCAGCAGAAAGCATGTAATGTAAGTTGTTGGTAAACTGTCTGAACACCAGAATAAAGAAAGAAATAAAAGAATCTGGGCTGACAGTAAGAATGTTATGATCAACCAAAACACAGCCTAAAACTCATGCTTTCTTTTGCAGTTTCCATTTATCAAAACCTGACACCTTCTCTGTCACACCAATATCCCAGGAAAATCATAGAATCATGGAATCATAGAATGTCAGGGGATGGAAGGGACCTCGAAAGATCATCCAGTCCAAGCCCCCTGCCAGAGCAGGGTCTCCTATACCAGATCACACAGGAATGTGTCCAGGCAGGCTTTGAGTATCTCCACAGAGGGAGACTTCACAACTCCCCTGTTCCAGTATTCTGTCACCCTCACAGTGAAAAAATTCCTTCTCATGTTAAATGAAACTTCCTGTGCCTCAGCTTCCTCCCATTGCCCCTTGTCCTGTCATCAGGCATCACCAAGCAGAGCCTGGCTCCATCCTCCTGCCACTCACCCTTTACATATTTCTAAACATTGATGAGGTCACCTCTCAGTCTCCTCTTCTCTAAGCTAAAGAGGCCCAGCTCCCTCAGTCTCTTCTTGTAAGAGAGATCTTCCATTCCCTTCATCATCTCTGTAGCTCTGCTCTAGACACTCTTAAGCAAATAAAACAAATTAGCACTTTGAACACCTCCACCCACACCATCAAGCACAAGTCTATCCACAACAACTCTTTAACAAATGTCTTTTTCTTTTATTTATTTTTTCCTGAATGGTATTACCTCAAACTAGATGATACTTGAAGAGAGAAAAAAACAAAACACACATATATAATCTGAAAAACAGAGGAATGGTCACATATCAGTGAGGTGCCATTAAAATGGAGCTTTCTATCACTTCTAATAGACCCAGAACATTATCAATATTTTCAGAGCAAACAGAGAAAGAATTTGGCAAGCACAGATCAGACACATATCCATTTTACCCAAAATGGAAAAAAAAAAAAAAAAAAAAAAAAGAGCATAAATATGCTTNAAAAAAAAAAAAAGGGAAAATATGCACATTCTGCAAAGAGACATTCTACCTGGGCTTTGGGAGAGAAAAGTTTAAAGCATTTATGCAAGCAATCAAAAGACATTTTCTAGACGCTGGGCTAACTGGTCTTTTGTTTAATAGAAACACTTTCAAAGACTGGAATTAATCCAGATTTGTTGGTTTAATAAAGAAGAGAATCCAGTTCACTGATTTAATGCATTAGATTTACTGCTATGTTCTGGCCACGTGAAGAGCTGTAAATTGGATTTAGCGAACGCAAGCAACTCAATAAATGCCAGAAAGCAGACAAGATACCAGTAAATCCACACCAAAATATTCAAAATCTCTGCAAAGTATCTTAACCAAAAGGCAGCAACCTTGATTTTCCACATCATGTAATTTTTGTCTATTTTCCACCTTCCTTGGTGTAAATAGTACTAATTTTACAAGTTCTACTTAACACTAGCTTTTCAGGTAGGTAGGTAAGACTACACCAGCTGAGAAGCCTGCCCATGCTTATTTGCCTCCTCAGAAGAAAATGATCCCCTTCAGGATCTCGGAGCAGAGGGCAGACAGGAGGAACAGGGTAAAGGAGTAACACAGAACAGAAGGGAAATTGCTGAAAGACAGCAAATGAGAACTGTAGAAAGAAGTGGGGATTGGAAGGGAAGAGAGAGGTGAATATGAAACAGGCATCTGTCATTACCCCAGCTAGTGTTCTGGCATCTTTGCAGGTCTGTCACTTTCACCCCTCTTACACCATGATCTTAACCTCAGGAACCAGCACAATTTGAAAGAACAAAGTGTATTATTATTGGTGGTGCTGCTATCACCACCTTTTGCCTTGGTTTTTTGTGCTTACAAAACTAGGTGGGATGATAGCAAAGCAAGAACAGAGAATCTCAGATACAAACCAGTGTGGCACATCTTGGTTCCAAAGGACAACAACGTGGCCCTTTCTGAGCAGCCCCATGGACACCAGCACCAGCTGCACATCCTGCACAAGCATACAAAGCCCTCTCCTCCATTCCTACAGTAGACCCCTCTCCATCCCTTAAATAATCTCTGTTAGCATGCATATATTTGTGTAATTTATTTCAATTCATCCTTGCCAAGAGATCTGTTAAAACAGTGCCTACCCTGTGGAGAATGTTGCCTGATCTTATTCTTTCCGTACCTTTCTCCACAAAGAACCAGACACTTTTGAGATCTATCACCACCCTATCATTAATTTAACAGAAGTGTATTTTTGATCATCCATGACACAGAATTTTACACAGAATTTTAAACTGTTAAATACACAAGTTTGAAGCTCTTGCAGACAGCTTTTAAGGCAAACAACTTTAGGTGCTCGTTGTGTGATACCTTCTTTGTAAATGCAGCTTTCCCCTCACATACTCAGCTTATATTTTTGCCCCCCGAGCACAAAGACACATGTTCCACCAGCAATCTCTATCCACTCAGTCCTTTCCTTTTTTAAGGTGCACAATTTCACTGCAACAACCTGTAAAGTCACTTTTAGTGGCAGCTTCCTGTTCTTTTGCAATCATATAGATCCAAGACATGACAACAGGGAAACTTGCTAAAATTCAAAATATCTCCTGCATAAATTGCCATGTCCTTAATTCTGAGGCCAATCTCAAATAGTCTCACAATTTCTCATGGTGTTACCTCCTAAATCTACAAAGATTTTGGCCCTCTGAGTTTTCTCATGCACATACACAAATCAAATTCACATTTACAAAACTAACATCAATTGTGTCCCTTAACTATACATTTCATACGATAAAATCTCTGTTCTTATCAGTGAGAGCAAATGGACAATTGTTTTTTGTGAGGATTTCTAAACACAATTAATCCAGGTTTAGACAGTTACATAAACCTCTGGATTCAGGCAGCAGGAGAATTACCAAATCCAGACAAAAATAAACCATATTTTTCTTGCCCTGAGGTCACACAGTCCTTCAGAGTGCTCAGGATGCTGCTCTGAACATTCATTTTTCTCTCTCTCTTTACCTTAGGCCACTTTTTTTCTTGTCCCACAGTTAAAAGAACTAGCTAAGAAAGCATGTTTGGACCCTTATCATCTCTGAATTTCTGTGCATTGCTCTCCAAGTTTTCTTAATCCTTTTTTAAAGACCAATATTGTTTCCTTAGAAGTAGCTATGTGACTGAACAATGAGCATTTTTGCTGCCTATAAAGGACCTTTCCAGGATACAACAGTTCAAAGAATCATTAAGGTTTGAAAATATCTCTAAGATCACCAATCCAACCAGCAACCCAACACTACCATGACCAGTAAAGCACATCCCAAAGTGCCATATCTACACATTTTTTTAATACCTGCAGGGACAGTGATTCCACCACCTCCCTGGGCAATCTATTCCAATCCCTGATCAGTTCTTTCAGCAAATTTTTTTTTTTCCCTAATATCTAATCTAAACCTCCCCTGGTGCAACCTTTCCTTTTGCCCTTTCACTAGTTATTTGTGTGAAGAGACCAACATCCACCTCACTCCAACCTCTTTTCAGGTAGTTGTAGAAAGCAATAATGTAGGATGCAGAAAGCCTCCTCTTCTCCAAACCAATCAATCCTCTTTCTCTCAGCCACTCCTCATAAGACTTGTTCTCCAGACCCTTCACCAGATTTACTGCCCTTTGTAATGAGACTTTCCAAGTCACCAAAAGAAATTCATAAGGAGAAGCACATTTGCTGCTGAAAAAATTGTTTAAAACAGGGTTATGTATTGATTCTTCTGCTTCAGTCACATATGCCATGAAATGTATTTACTACCCATGCTACTTTTTCTCTTAAGTTTCACAAAGATGTTACTAAAGATGGAAAAAAATATTAAAGTTTCAAGTCCTGCACCCTGATGGTAAAGCAGAACCACAATAAAAACCCAGTTCCCCCTGAAAATGCCACTCCAGTTCCACTTTCAGTAAGGAGAGCATGCCTTTGATAGCTGTTAGAAACCCAGGAATCATTGTGAAAGTTGGGGATCCAGCTTAGGCTACAAATAACAAATTTTTAAAGATGAGTAAAACAATTTCACATGGTTTACACTCGAAAAAAATACCCAGAAATATCTCAGTCATTCGCTTTCTTTCATATGTTGTGCAAGGTGTGTCAAGTGCAGTGTTGGGTGAGAACTGCAGAAGGGATCAATGCAGCCAGGATGGTAAGTAAGCACATCCACTGCTCACGTGCTACATCACCACATTTGCAAGGAAAACTTCATAACATCTGTATTCTTAAAACCTTATTAGGTATTCAGGACATGGGCTGGAATAAAATGATACTGTGCACTAATTAGGAGATCGTTTACAAGTCCCAGACCTCTTTTCTCTCCAGTGACTCTTGGCAAACACAGATACCAGCCAGGCTTCTTTTTCTGTGCTTCTACCCTTTATCTAACTTTGCCTTTCATGGGTTCCTTGAAGCAATGTTTTGTTAATAGTGTCAAATTAGTAGAAAACCTGAGGAATAGAAATTTGACAATGATATAGCTGTCATGATGGTTCTACTTTTTGCTTGTACCTACTCAGGCATAATTAGAATCAAATATCTACCTCTCAGCATTTCTCTTGGGCTCATCCAACTCTGAAAGCTCTGAGGCCATTAAGGCATATCAATTAGTAATGATTTTTTTTTTTCAGCCCCCAGCAGCCACTGAAGCATACATTAAAGGTGATATCTGCAGTCAAAAATTTAATGTGCACATTTGAGAATATCTACTTTGATTAAGAGAATATTATCAGGGAAACTCATTTGCTTGAAGTTTTATATCGGGGCTATTAAAAACACTTTATTTGCTGAACAAATGTCCAATGAACACTCCCGTATCTGTTAAGTAATATTAATTGCACACAGGTTTGGAAAACACAAGAATCATTAAAGGATAAATGAGGCTGTGCAATAGCCCAGAAGAGTTAATGTTATCACTTTCTGAGGCACTTTTACAACTTTCTTAGTAGGACCATTTTTAACTGAGTCATCATGGCCTGAAGAAAGTTACTTTCATTTTTTTAGTATATCCATCCAATTGAGTAGATGTCACAGAGGGAGCTCATTACAAGCACCAGAATTAGAGGGCTGTCACATTCCTCGTAGCTAGGTTAAGTCCATTCAGTCAGGACTGTTTGGAAAAGCAATCCTTTTCACGTTCATAGTCATTTCCAAGCCTGAGAGGTCACCTACCTCTTCTTTCAAATGCAACTCAAAAAATTAGTTACTCAAAGATCAGACTGCAGAGCAAATGTAATTAACAGTATAAACACATTTAGTATTAAGAGTGGCACCGAAGCGGAAGAATTCCTATATGCAGAAAGCAGGGATAGATATGCACTCCTTTCTAAACTGGTTTACAAATTGGGTCAGCTGCTTTAAAATCTGTACTGATAATTCAAGATGTCTCAGTAACTAATGAGCTGAAAAAATGGTTCAGGTAATTCTGGCATCCATAAACCTTTTTTCTGATAAATACATGCAAAAAATATCTAATCTAAGATCACCACAAGTAGCAGAAAGGTTACCACATGCTTTGAATCACACTTTGTGTGAGAGATGGAATTAAGTATATGAGCAGAGGAAAACAGAATAAAAACATTGAGGTCACCTCACAGTGAAGTTGGAAACTTTTTTGCATGCATCTGGAAATCTAACCTATAGTTGTTGTTCAGTAGCTGTGTTCTTGGTTTGCTGCAGGTCTTGGCATGGCTCAACCTGATGCATTTCATAACATATTAGTGGCAGTGACAACAGAAGGCTTTCTGAAAACAGGAACAGAAACCAAAGTCCTTAAAGGGTGGTACACTTCCTTTATATTACAGCTTCGCAGAGTCTGTGAAGAGCTAATTCACTGAATTCAAAGCTTCTGGACAATGTACTTTGGCCTTTCTACCTATATTTACTTAAACACACATGGAAAATACCACAAACTGATGAAGTGCCAGGAGAAGATCAAAATTATCTGTAATTCTGGTAGCCAGCAAGCCATACTATGAAGACGTAGATGCAATTGAATTTGTCACTCCTTTGAGTGGCAGAGGCTCTGACTCCTCCTTAAATGATGTGACCTGTAATGATTTTTTGAATACAAGCATAAGATTCATTTCCAAGTTTTTATCCTACTGTTATGCCTGTAAAATTGTTTCCACTTGAATGTACTTGACATTAGTCATAAATCATGAAACAGTATGGAAATGCCATTCACTTTTACCCTCAGCTGCCAAGAACCTTCTTGCAGTGTGGCTGACCTGATAACCACTTGAAACATTTGCATAATGCTTTAATTATCTGTATAATCACCCAACAAATCTGGCACCAAGTTTCTCAGCAGGAGTTTGCAAATTCCTTCTCAGCTAGTTAATGCACTACTCATATGAGTCTTAAGGCTTGGTCCAGACACAAATCACATACCTGGCACGACTTTTTCAAATTAGGTTTAATTTCTTTTTTGTGTTTGTTTTCTCTCAGATATAAATAGCAACTCTGGTGCAAATACATATTTTCTATTTGTACACAAGTTTCTATACTAATGGAGATAATTTTTCTCTCCATATGGAAATCCCCTTCACCAGTTGTACTTGGTTTGGCCGAGATGGAGTTAGTTTTACAACACATCAATGTTCTGGCTACTGCTGACCAGTGCTCACTCACACAGCACCAAGGCTGTGCCTTTCCAACATTTCCCTCCCAACAGAAGGCTGAGGGATGGGCAAGATCTTGGGAGGAGACACAGCCAGGTCAGATGACTCAAACCAATCAAAGGGGTATTCCATACTGTATGACATCAGATATAAAAGCCAAGTGAAAGAAGGAAGTGTGGGGGCATTTATTGATGCCATTTGTCCTCTGGAGCAACTGATATGTGTATTGAAGCCCTGCTTCCCAGAGAGTAGAGGAACATCATCTGCTGATGAGAAGTAGAGGATAGTACTTTTGTTTGCTTTTGCTTCCATGCATGGCCTTTGCTTTTGTTTTTGCCCTATTAAACTGCTTCTACCTTGACCCACAGACCTATTGTTTTATTTTACCTCTCCCTTCTCCATTTAAGAAGGGGAGTGACAGAGTGTTTTTGGTGGGCATCTGGCCCCTGGCCAGGGCCAAACCACCACATCAGTCAAGATTGACAAGAAAGATGCATTTCAATAGATGGCACCTACTCACTTTCCACCACTTTCTCCCTCCTGCTCAGTCACCACAGTCATTCCTTCACTCTAAGCATGCCTGGCCAGCAGTGCCTGGCACACTTTTTGCCTCTCTTCTCCAAAAGTCACACATTCAAACTAAAGGAATACATGCATGCTAAGGAGTAGCACCATAAGATGCTGAATTAAAGCATATGTGGAAAACAGATTTACAGCTTGAATTTTACAAGCCAGGATTTTTGGAAATTCCAAACAAAAATGATATAAAACTTCAACAACCCCCTTTCTACTTCATTGTCTTGCTTACACTTTAATATTAACGTTTATTTCCAATCATGAAAAAAAATATTTCCAAAACAAAGAAATATATTACAGTCAAAATGTCAAACAATCTATCTGGCATTATCTACACACATATGCACGCAAGACATATCTACCACCCAGGCAACAGTCTACACATCCCCATTCCCTTTTGCAGCTATCAGTCAGGTTTGACCTTTGGTTCAGACCTAAAATCTCCAAACCTATTTGTTCTATCTTAAGAAGAGCAGCTTCTTCAAGGAAAAAGATGATAATGTATCTGCAAGGGTTGACTCTTTGTACAGTTGGAGGGGGGAAGTGCCAGCAAAACAAATTGCTCCTGTTCAAACCCATCAATTCAAAGCAAGCATCTGGAAAACTTGACAAGAATACTCAGATGACCCCTTGTGTTCTGACACCTGGAAAAGAGAAAGCATTCTCCATGAGGGGAAGAAGCTCAAATTTTTTGCCTAGAGAAACACATAGAATTGTTTGAAACATTTTGCTTCAAAGCCCATTAAATTAAATTTGCAGGGGAAAGTATGATTCATGCAAGTTACTACATATATGCTTACAAATTTGTTGTCAACACCACCAGAATGGGCCATGGAGATGGGCAGGCTGCAAATTCCTTTCTCTCATGAACATCTGTGGCTATTACAGATCATGCTCCCCCTTATGCGAAGAACCTTAGTCCCTCCTGAACTCATCACATCAGGGCTGGCCTCCCCTGTTGTTGTCATGTGGAGAGCTACTGTCTGCTCCACTTGGAGAACCCATTAAGGATGACTCTGCAAAGACTACAACTTTGTTCCTTCCCCCTGATCTTGCAAAGAGAAACACTTCTGGTCGGGTCTGCTCTCACTAACACAATTTCAATCCGATTGTATCTCAGGATTGCTGATTTGGTCAAAATCCGCAATAAGGAACAGCAACACAAAAACAAACAAAAAAACACAACAACAGCAACAACAGCACCTACTTTGAGATATCAATGAATTCTCCTCATTCAGAGTTTCCTGACTTTTGGCTCTGCAGATGAGGCATCTGCCTATCACATCAACATATCTTAGACTTGTTCAAAACCACTTCTAGAATCCCACAGTCCAAATGCTGTTGTTTCTGCACTGCTGCCCCACAAACTCCTCTTACTATTCTGGACCCAGATTGGTCCACGAGTCTGGTTATATACTGTACATCCAGGATGTGAGAAACAGTCCAGTTTACCCATATCCTGAATTGCTCTACAAAAGGAAATAAAGGGAAATTGAGCAACCAGATCCATGCTCCCATTGGGCTCAGGAATGCTGTTCTTCAGATCTCTTTCTGAGAAAATAATTCTGAACTTGTCTTCTTACTGGAAGATACTCATACAATTAGTATTTTGGTCTCAGTTTATTCTTTTAGATAAAACTTTACAATTGCCCCCGTTTTCTTATTCAGGTACGTGAAAAGAAAAACCACTCTCTAGAAGGCACAGCTCTGCCTAAATATCTAAACACTCCCACAGGCAGCATCCCAAATCCTCCCTAAGGTGAAGGTGATCAAAAGTCTTGCATTTACCTAAAAATGCCTTGGAAAAATATTTTCAAATGTTTGGCCTGGTGTGTTGCAAAATGAAAGGTGTAGGCCTCAGCACTTTGCAGGCATCTGCACCAGAGAAATAGCAAGGTTTCTTTAAATTACTTGGGCTTTATTAAGAAAAAAAGAAAAAAGAAAGGTTTCAATTTGGTTGTGATCAAAAGTAACTGTGTTTGGAAATAATAATGCATTCAGTGTTGAAAACAACAAAGAACTGACAGTTCATATATAGCAACAAACACTGGACCTTATTTTTTGTGTCACAAGAAAAATTAACCAAGTTATATTAGAAAATGGGTCACAACAGGATTTGTGATAAACACTATACACAATATCAGTCGCTTGTACAGAGCATACACACAGCTGACACACACACAGTTTGCTGGTTTATGCCTTACTTTTGGTATTCTAAATTGATTTACAGCCCCATGTGAGACTCACAGAAAAGCCCTAGGCAACTCTATCCTGCTCACAGACTGTTTGCAACACTGTGAATTTCTCAATTTCCCCGTTTAAAAACATTTTCCCTTTTCCTTCCTTTCAATAACAGATTTCTGGAGGGAATAGGGCGAGAGAGATGAGAAGAGAGATTTAATGGTTACATAACTTGAGACACAAACAAGTATATCGCTTTCTCCTACTCCTGATCCTAGAGAAACTCTGTTATGTGTCTAGGGGAATCATTGCTGCCCACTCACCTGCCCTAATAAATGCCAGTATTTGTAAGCAGCATCAGCATCCTCACCACATGAGCATGATGACACAAACACAAGTGTGAAATGAATCACTAACTTTAATGTGACTTCATTTAGAAAAAAAAAAATATCTGCTTTTATTAAGCCCGAAGAGTTATAAAAACTGGGAATTTGTGTTTACACACGTGGGAAAAGCCTCAAAAGTGAGGCAAGATTGGTATAAAAAGGAGCTGTTTATTAACTCACCCCCAGCACAACATTTTGATACATGTGGATAATTATCCATCTTCCAGTCAAGAAATTAGGTGCGGAGAACACAGGAGGTCCCAGGGTGGCACAGGAAATTAGAGACAGAACAAGAACCAGAATTTGCTATTCTCTTTCTAATCAGTCACATTGCTCCCCTTCATTACTGTTTTTATTTTACTTCTCCAATGGGAAAATGGCTATGGAGAACTTTTTGCACCAGGCAATGAGCATCTAGAGACAAAGTACTAAATTTCACAATCATTTGTTCTCCACTGTGCTTTGCTGGTGTTACATAACAGAAGCTCAGAGCTGACTTTAGTCCTGTATCTACCTGCTTCTCTTGCTTTTAGGCACTTATTTTATGCCACCTGATGAAATGGGTATGAAGCCCTACTCCTCCTCAGAGCATTGGCTGGACTGGTGAGTATTACAAAGATGTATCTGTTTTATTGTTTCCTCTTGACTCTCTGAACACTACTTCATTTCCACTTTCCACAAACAAGAGTTGATGGGACACGATGAAGGATTATTACTGGTAGCAAATATTTGTTTTGCTAAGATCATTCTCAGCAAGACTTGGTGGCAAGAGCAACAAAAAACACTGTTCTCCACTGCTGCCCCATTCTCAGCTGCTGGCTGTCTCACACCACCCTGCAGTGATGCCACAAGAGCTGCCTGAACTGCCATTCTTTCAAACATATCAGGGAGCAAAACCAAAATATCTTTCCTTCTCCTTCTTCCTCAAAGATTGATTCATTTCTTTATAGTCAAGTCCATGGTCTGATTCACCACGGACACAAAATTAACCAAGTATCACGTATTATTTTCAATAGCAAAACTTCACAGCATAGTATCATCTTCCATCCCAGCTCTGCAAACCCAGCATTTGCTAAGAGCTTGGATGTGTTATACACAAAAGAGCAACTGACAAAGTCCATCTGCTGAGGAAGGCACAATTTTGGAACCAGGGACCTGCAGCACCCAGTGTGGGGCACATCCCACCTGTATCACACCATGCAGCCACTGAGTCTGCCAACAGTGGTAGTTACCTGTCCACCAAGTCCTACTATTTGAATTACTTCTGATTGTGTTAGTAGCCCCTAAAACACTCTGTTGCTCTTCCATTAAAGAACCCCTTCTGTCTGTCTACAAAACAACCCTTTGATACAGGAAGAAGTAACAAATCAGATGCAACTGCCAATTTTTCTTTTGCAGTTAGTCATGTTAGAAAGCCGCCGATGGTTAAGATGAAAAGCCTTTTTTCTGTGAGTCATAAATTTTGAATAAAAACCTGCAATATTTCAGGACTGTGGGGTTTGGGAACAAAATTACAGTTAATCATAACATCATGGAATAATTTATGTTGGAAGGGACCTGTGGAGGTTATCTTGTGCAACCCTTGGCTCAAAGCAGGCCAACTTTTACCAGTCTTGTCAAACCTTACTCAGAGCCTTTTCACACAGCTTTCCAAAATAGCTGGTCTAGTTTGTACATTTTTTTCATTACTAATTACTTTTTCTACAGAACACGTACAACAGCAAATTGAAAAGTAGACATATAAAGGCTACTTGAAAGGCTAAAGACTCTTATCACAATGTCTAATTTGAAAACATTATTGACATGGTAAATTCAGGGGTCTTTATTATTTTAATTCAATCTGAGTAAAACATTTGCAAATATTCCACAAGATTCATTGTTCACAAAATATCAGAAACAATTTGGATCTAGAGAGAAAATAAGCAGACAGGAGGCCAGAATCTGATACTTTAACCTTGAAGTTATGTTACTTGATGGGAAGAATTTGCAACAGTGAATTCAAGATCTAAATTTTTATTATGAAAAAAAAATATAATATGCATGGTAGCATTGACTTATCAGCTAACTTTAGACAATGCTGTCTTTCAGTATTCCATGACTTTTCCTTGATGAAGTTAAATCTTTTTCTTTCCTAATACGTTTTTTTCTCATTATGATACTCATAAGGAAATAAATCACTTCTGCAAGAGATAGCCAACCTAAAGCTCTACCAGCACATTCACATGCATGGACTGGTCTGTCACGGGAAGGCAAACTCTAGTAAGAGCTGTAGTTGGCCTGGAGCCACAGATCATCTGCCAGGCTCACCCTGGGCAGTGTAAGACACTACCCTGGGTGCTGTAGTGTAGGTCCTCACTGTGGAGGTCACACAGCAGCTGCTGCCTTACCCTAAGCACAGCCTTTGCTTGCTGCTCCTCTGTACCCATTCTTGGGAAGGCAACCCAAACCTCAAGCTGCGCCCCAATCTTTCAATAATAGCTGTTACTTAGGTGAAAGCAGTTTATTTTTAACATGTAGCTGCATTTGTATTACATAACAATCCCCATGTCCAATTATTTTTGTTGCAGCCACCACAAAAGCTGTTCTTGCTTTTCCTGTCAATTAGACCAAGCAGGAGCTATGTATATCACATGCCTGTCCATACATTTCAAAGAGAACAACTGAAGGGTAATTATGAAATATCAGGTTGCAAGGAAAGAGACTGTTGCCCTGGCCTAATGCTGCACATGCACAGCCCAGCCCTTTGGCAGCAGGAGAGGTTGACATGCAGTGAGCCAAGGACTGCAAATCACTGAATGACAGAGACTGGAAGGGACTTCTGGACAATTCCTAGTCCAATGTTAGAACTGGACTCCCCCTGCCAGAGCAGGTTCACCTAGAGCACGTTGCACAGGATGGCATCTAGGCAGGTTTTGAAAGACTTTGGAGATGGAGACACTACCACTTCTCTGCACAGCCTATTCCAGTGCTCTAACACCCTCGAACTAAGGAAGTTCCTCTTCACATTTAGATGGAACTTCCTATGTTCAAGTTTGTGCCCATTACCACCTGCCACTGGGCATCACTGAAAAAACCCTGGCCCCATCTTCCTAACACTCATCCCTTCAGTATTTATAAGCATTGATAAGATCCTCCTATCCCCACTTCTCTTCTCCAGGCTACAGATCCCCAGGTCTCTCAGCCTTTCTTCATAATATAATGGTATAAGATGATGGTAAGAGTAAAGCAATGAACAGGAATTAGTGACAGCACCCCCACATTTCTCTGCACACTGCTTCCTCCTCCTAATGACACCAGAGGAGTCACAATTTTTGGAAGAGTCCAATTGCCATGAGAGTTCAGGTGGAAAAAGAACACCTTTGGAAAAACCTCTTCATCCCTCTGTGCCTCGGTTTCTCATTTGTAAACTTGGGATACAACCATTTCCCTTCTCTGGTTGGTAAATGCAAACAGAGTTCTTTGGGCAAGAATTGTCTCTAGCGATACCTACTTACAATGCCTACAGCTGAGTCCTGGTGTAGACTGATCTCCACACATTTATTGTATTTACAAAATAAAAGAAAAATTTGGGGGAGGGAAGGAGGAGGGAGGAAAGCTTTTTAGAATATAAGAAAGAAGTCAAATCCAACTAATTACCAAGAGCTTCCCACTAGGCTGACAGACTCCCACCGTGGACATACTCAGTGGTTGTTCTTTATTTCTGAGCTTTACTTTAATCCCTCCTCATTTTTCTTCCAGTCAGTTCAGGATCCTAATGTTTTTTGCCAGCTTATTTTTAATGGGATTGTTAGTATCCAGGAAGCCTTGTCAAATAATCATTATACAACTACTTTCAGGGACCCCCGTGGTTGCTTCCACTTGCTGTGCATTTCCCCCCTCCCCCCGCTCCTTAGCAGGGGAGATATTCTTCTCACTGAGAAAGTGTCAAATTAAAAATCCTGATCTTTGACCCTCTCCTGTATGTTCATCCAAAGATGTAGCTGCTCTGGCCAGCTGGTAGTCCTTTTACATTAATACTTCATCTCTGGCAATTCGCATTTACACATTAGCCAACAAAAAGGCATTTGTAAAACTTTTCCTGAGTAATAAATTGAAGTCTGTCAGGTTCAGAAAAATCGTAAACCTGCTGCTCTTCCTCAGCCAAGTGGAAGAAATGTGTTTTTTTAAATGAGGCTTTTAGCCATTTCTATCTAAGGACATCTCACCAATTGTTCACCACCCACAGATTAGCCCTCTCAACAGCTATTGCTTTTCAGAAATGCTGAATAATATGTGTGTTGCTGAATCTCAGAGATTTGCTCATCTCTGCTAAAGATGCTGCTTGACCTGCAGTATCTTCCTATTTTGGTATTTAAAGCTATAAAGTTTACACCACAGCACAGTTGCTTTTCACCTAGTTTCCCAGTATTTCCAGTTTTCTACAGGAAGGAAAAATCATCATTGCTTCCTGTATAACTTTTATGGCCATAAATTTCGAGGAGCCCAAATCCTTTTAAACTGAGGTGTAATAATATAGAGCTTGACCAATGCTTCAAAAGAGCTTAGCTCCCATAAGCTGCCATTGGAGGCTGACAAATTATGGTGGAATATGGTTATTGAGGTATTCAGCAAGTTTGTGCAATATTTTTCTCTCAGCAGCCAGACCCACATTTACTGTCACAGGTAGCTTTACACGAGAGAGAGATTATGGCAAGTGGGTCACATGCATTGCCATCTGGCACCAGAACTTTCTGAAGTGGAACAAATTCTCTTTCCTATCTGGTGCAGCAGAAATGAGAGCTCCAAGGTCTCTGGCTGCTACTCCTTGAAGTAGTGATCTCTGATCCAGGTGCTTCTGAAACTGTTGTGAGATTTGTTGTTCTGGTTTCAAAGTAATACTAAGGAAAATCACCTGATTCACAGTAGTAACATGAAATCTCTAGAGGTTTCAAGAAGAAATCCAGGAAATCAAGAATGTAGAGCCAAAGTCTACCTTTCCAGCACCTGCCCATCCTGCTATCCTTGTCCCATTAGACAAGGCAGTTTCCAGAGCTGTGATTTTGAAGATGTTTTAACTTTTCCAAGTTTCTTATTTCAGTGGGGAAGGTTTGTTGGATTACTGAGTCTGGATATCTTTTGTGAATCAACTGAAAAAGGTGACAGCATAGAACTGTCTGTTTGTTTTGCTGGGATTTTTTGTTGTCATTGTTTGGTTGATTTGGGGTTTTTTTCATCCTTTTAGGTCTACTTAAATGGAAAAAAAAAAAAAAGCACAGCATGAATGTGCTACTTTGTGCATTTGGTGTGGTGCTTTTACAGGGACTCAGGAAGAACCTGCTTCTTGCCTGAGACAGTAAATATGTTGGCAGACACCCATTTTTGGCACTATACTACCTGCATTTTTCTGGCAGAGTCAAATATTGATGAGAACAACATAAGGATCTGCTTGAAGACAGTTGTCCTTTACAGAGAGGATAAATCCATCATGGAAAGGGTCAATAGACACGTTTTTAGAAAGGATATGTGTTGTTTTTCCCTAATGGCCCCATCCAGGCAGAATTAAAATAAGTTTACATATAGCTGCTCTACCTTCAAAGCAGCTAAACCATCTTGAGACCAACTCGAGCTGGGAATGCAGCTAAGTCACAGAAACACCTTTGTGTACCTGGTTGTCCCTGGCAGGTCAGGTTACTGTACATGCAAATGGAATTATTTATATTCACGTCAGGTTCCACGTAATGAGACACTTACTTTGATTTTATTTTTCTGTATTCAAAAGCTTGAGAAAGCAAAATTCCTCCCAGCTTGCTACATTAAGGAAGGTCTGGTTCCATTTTGTAGCCCTACGTAGTGCACCCTGCCTTATGCTTCCACTGAATTATGCGCCCTACCAGTCCAGTAGAGGTGCAGATAATTATGCTCAGAGCAGAATGTCTATAGTCTACTTCAATGACATGTTTCAAGGTGTATTTGCAGGTAATGGCAATACAAAATAATGCACAGAATTATATTCTTGACAAACTTCACCTCTTTTTGGATTGGTAAGTTGTTCGTGAACCACCCTGATTACTACGAATTTATTTTGTTCATATATAGTTCCCAATTAGTTTCAACGAATAATTTTCAACCTTTTAGCTGTAAACAATTGATAGCTATGAATGTTTGCTGTTCATTATTGATGTGGTAAGACTGGTCACTAGGGCTATAGGTTATTCTGTCTGCATTTTTATTGGACAACTGTTTTAAAGAGGAGAATAATGAATCCTAATATGAACAGAGTAAACAATAAAGAATCCAAGTGACAATTATCAAATGAAAAAGACAAAACCATTTCTATTTACATTCTTGACTTGGAGATGGCAGAGTCCAAAAATTTACATGTTGTGATTAGTATAGCCTCACAAACAACAAAAAAAAAATTTTGTTCATAAAAGTATTCTCAAGCCACTACCTTTAATACTGTTTAAAAATATGCCAGATATCATACAGTATTCTTTTAAGTGTAGCAGCTAGTGTTTCAAATGCTAAGAAAACTTATGCAGAAAGCAGAATTTGGTAATAGTTCTGAGTACCTAGAAATACACTGATGAGTCTTTGAAGAAATAGCTCTCCTTGACTAGTTATTACAACAACTTCACAAGAGGATTGCCATCTTGCATAATTTAACAACAGTGCTGTTAAACCTTGTGAAGCAAGCAAGCGAAAATACTTAAAGGGTTTTTTTTTCTACATAGTGTCTATGTTAACACTATTAGGAATTAAAACTGTGACAAGGAAACTATCTGTTAAGAATATCCATGTTCCAGGTTTCAGTTGCATAAGCCATGGTACAGATCTTGAAACTACAACAAGTTTTTATTTGATTTGGACCTTGGTGTAACCATGTCAGCCTGTTGAACCTGATTTTGTGTGTTCTTCTTTTACATGGAGTGTTTCTGTCAATGAACTATGCTAAAAAAATGAGCTTCACGAAGAACTCTACGTTAAAAATCAAGATGCAAATCAATCACTCAAAAGCTGGAAATGTCACTGATCTTGCTATTTTATTCCTCACTAAAGCCTCCTATCCAATCTGCCTGCAATTTTCACTCACTGTTTTGTCAAAGAGCTTAAACTTGAAATAGGATGTGTCTGGTAACATGAAAGATGGAAAGCTGATCCTATTTATAATTACCCAGCACCATCAGCCCAGCTAACTTGTGCCAAAAGATGCTAGCCTGTATGTAACAATGGGAAATGAGCACTGTAAAGAGGATGTCAGCAGTGACATTCCCTTGACCAGAACACAGGTTTCCAGAGGGACTTTTTGCCTGAGAATAACAAGCAAAACACAGCCATGAAATGCAACAACTCCAGCAAAAAATAAGAGAAGCAGTGAAGAGAAGACCTAGAGGACATCCTATCAATGTTTATAAATATCTAAAAAGCAGGTGTCAATAGAATGAGGCCAGTCTCTTTTCAGTGGTGCCAAGTGGTAGGACAAGGGCAACGGGCACAAACTGGAAGCCAGAAAGTTCTTTCACTTTGAGAATGGTGGAGCATATAGAGCAGGTTGCCCAGAAAAGGTGTGGAGACTTTCAAAACTCACCTGGAGATTGTAATTCTGGACAGCCTGCTCTGCATGACTCTGCTTTAGCATGGGGTTGGAACAGATTATCCCCAGAGGTCCCTTCCATCTCCCACAACCCTGTAATTTTGTGAAAATCCAGCTTCTGAGTGGCTCAATGAATGTGAAAGCAGCAACTTAAGAGTATTCACAATGGATAAAAATCACTCAGTTAAATGATACCACCTTTATCATTCAAATTATGACCTAAAGGCAAGCTTTAAACCCACGCAAATCTGCACTAGATAGGCTATTCTGTTAAACAAGAACTTGAAAAAATGCTAATATGTTTTAAATACAAAGAACATCAAGTTACAGTAGAAGGACAAAAGGAGAAGATTTTAATGCAATTTCTGAAAAAATATTGAGGGAAGAGTTGGTGAATGAAGAGCATCATTAGGAGTAATTCCAAGCATTTCTTAATTAAACACACTACATTCCAACAAACTGAACAAGGACCCCAGGAGTTCACTTGCTGGACATGCAGCTGGGATTTGCCCTAATGCTATGACAAGTACCACATAATAATTCAAGAGAAGACTAGACATTTTCAGCAGACATCCATGTGGGAAACCCGACAAATAGGGCCCAGTGCCACAAGCTGAGGAAAATCAAAACTGAACATCTGTTCATTAACTGATTTATGTCCATCATGTGCACTGAATAAGGCTGGAGTTCAGTGTCAACATAGGAAATGCTGATTTAATTAAAATCTCATCAACAGAGGCACAACATTGCACAAGCACCCCTGATTCTCTCTTAGGGGAAAAAAAAAAACATTATACATACATACATATATATATATATATATATATATATGTATATATATGTGGTGTTTTTGGAAACAAATAAAATCCTTTTCATATACTTCAGTATGCAATTCTTATACACAAAGCCTTGTGCTGTGATAGGAGGTCTGAGCTGGGAAAGAACCAAAAATGAATTTTCACAAAGTTTGAATGTCGCAACCTTCACCAGCAAAAAGCTTAATTTTACATCTTTCTATAGGACCATCCCAGTCACTGATTTAATCTAAAAGCTAAGATTAGGTAATGTGAGAGTAAAGTAAAGCTTTGATGTTTAGACTTTAGGTCTGATTGCCACAAGCACGGTAAATTGGTTCTTCAACAAAAAAAGGTGAAGACAGACAATGGATTCATCCTGAACAAGATGGCTAAACTCAAAGGAACCAATGTAAATGTACTTTGGCCTGTCAAAGGGACCCATGTGAGGCAGGTGAGCTATAGAAGAGTAAGACTTGCCATAGAGTAACAATCACAGATACACCCTAATCAGCACTACACTTCAAATTTTTATCTCAAAGCCAACAAATGCATAAACTGTGTTTGATTGCAGTGGACATTCATGATTGATTTCATAATGTCCTAAAACTCGTTTCAATGTTCTTCTGGAAGGGTTAAAATAAAATGGCATACAGTAACTGCCTTGACATCCTTCAGGAAAAAAAAAAAATCAATAACAAGTATGATGAAGAGTCAAAAAAGAAATGGATCTACTACTGGACTAACCTGGAGGGTTTAAATCAAACTGACTATGTTTCATAAGCAGTGAAGTTTGTGTCATCCCTGTATTTTAGGTGAACTTAGTTAATTACACTGCTGCTGAGAGCAAAGTGCTAATTACATCCTGGCAGAAACCCTAGGCATTACAGGATTGACACTGTGCATATTTCCTCTGGGCACTCTACCTTCCAGGGTACTGTAATCTAAACCCATGGCATTCCTGACCTGTCCAAATCCTTGTGTCTTTTCCTCCAGAGTGATGGGCAGTCATGATCAATTATGTGCTGTACAGACATTCCAAATGACCAGGCAGACTGAAAACTCATTGTCTGTAAGAGTGAAGAAATGGGGAACTGGGATGGGTGAGGATAGGGGGTAAAAGAAGGAAAGGAAAAGTCTAATGTCAAATGTGTGGGCAAGCTGATTTGCCTCTGATGAATTGTCATATGTCTTGCAGATATGGCTGATGTTAGTTCCTGGCCCATGAATGCACATCTGAAAGCCTTAACCTTCACACTGGGCATGCAGACCTGTAAGATGTATGGCATATATTTTAAATTTAAATACACTCTGATGGCAAATTTCATTCCAGGGTTTCACCCTACCCTATATTGACATTTCATGGACAAGTGCTTTTTTACTGGCTGATACTTGAACTACATTAGGGGAAAAATGTAAAAATATGGTTACCCAAGGTGTTTCACACTTCCCAACACTTGCACTGAGAAGGGCTTGTCTTTTCCCTCATTTTCTACTGAGCAAATACCTCTATGCTCCTGGGATGCACAGGGCAAATACCTCTATGCACAGGGATAATTGTTTATACACTAAAGAAAAAGTTGTTTGCAGGGGCCCTAATTATGGCAAATAGCACTGGATACCAATGAGTCCATCTTCCCAGAGCTCAGATACCAACAGTAAGCCTCCCCTGAGAGAGTACAAAGCTGACAAAAAGTATGTTCCTTTTGCAGCTCAGACACTGTTTTTCGAAACAAATATGTAGTCATCAGATGTAATTGTTTACCAAATTTGATACTTTTATATAGTGTCATTCTGGAGCTTGAATAAGCACAAATAAGGCAGAACTGTAGCACAGAGCGGAGGAAAGACATTGCTTACAGAATTCAAACAAACCTTCATTGTGCTTCATGTTCTTTCTGAAACACTGTGATCTGGATCTGCTTTTTGTACTTTATTAGCACCATCTAAGGGAAGAAAATGGGAATCACCCAAAGGCAGTGTATAATCCGTAAACAACTGTGAAGTCTTTTCACTGTATTGGAGATCTATGTCAGAATATTGCAACTCAAGAGAGACCAAATCCCCCATATTTTAGTTTTCACGTGACTTAGAAAAAAGACTGGTCAGACTAATGAGTTATAATGCAACTTTTCAAATGTAGCTTTCAATTTGAGCTCAATACTCATGCAGAAATAAGAAACAGCGACGGTTTCTTCCTCCACTAACATGAAGTTTCACAATCATGGAAAAGGTGTGGGATGCGATGACCTACAAAAGACTGGAATTATTTAAAAGAGATTATAATTTATTTATTGATTTATAAAAAACAATATGCACTTTGCTAGGAGGCCAGAATAATTGTTAATGCCTATCCAAAATGAAAACTAAAGGCTTGATTTAATCATAATGAATTTGGTATTACAAGGAATCACCTAATAAATCAACTTGGAAGTCTTGCACAGCTCAGTGCTTGGCTGTAGCTGCAGAAATTACCATCTGGCCACTCACTGGGACATTTGCTGTCTATCCTTAGATCTCTAACTGAGATACTAAAGGAAGTGCTCATAAACTTCACTAGTTGAGAGAGTGCTCCTGCTTCAGAAGAGAGCACGTTGAATGGTTTCTGGGAGGTACCAAAACCTGAAGAAGCCCTTGTCTGGGCAAGCGCAGCAAAGGAAACCTCCTGCTGCCTTGACTGGCCCTGCTGAGGCAAGTGGATTCATGAATCTTCCTACATTCTTCCCTAATGAAATAAATTATTTCTATATTCATTGATAAAGCTATCAGAATGTGAGTCATGCTGGCATCTGAGCCATTTGCAAAACAAAGGGATAGCACAACACAGAGTGAATAACTGCAATATCTACATGAAGGAAAAGAATAGGTTCTTCAAAATAAGTAATTATAAACATATATAATTATAACAGCAAAGCCAGAGAAATCCAGGTTAGAAATATGGCACAAACCTAACATAGATGACAACCAACCACTGGAGTACTTCATCACATTTTATGCTGGGACCTCCATCATGTTCATTTTTAAAGCAGGACATGACATCATTCCAAAAGCTCTACTCTGCTTCAATTAAGAATTAATTAATCTAAGTCCTTTCTTCTGTGTTATAAAGAAGGTCAGGTTTAGAGATCACAATGATAAAAAGTAAATCTAATTCTTCTGACCTAGACTGTGAATAATTTGCCAAATCTTTCTCTTCTTGTTCAAATGTTCACATTTCCACATGTTAACTACTTGTTTGGTAGTTACTTCCTATCTAATTCGGACTGAGCTCCCTGTAACTGTAAAAACTTTATCCATAAATAATAATCCATAAATAATGTTCTATTGCTTACATGACAATTTTTCCTGTTTTCCCAAAAAGAACATTCAGAAATCAATTTCCTTTTCCAGGACCTTACAATACTAAATGCAAATTTTGCTTTATATGCTCATTCTAAACTTTTCAAATTAGATGTTGTAGCAAGCACTCTTTCCCAGTGGGTTGGCCACAGCAAACACAAAGAGAAAAGCATAGATGTGAATGTAGCTTGACTGAATTAATTTAGAAGTCTAATTTTTTGTAACAGATTCTACAGAAAAAGGCTCAGTTCAGTTTACAGGCTAATTCAGCATCCTTCTAATGTAAAGGAAAAGAATGCAGGAGCTTTCATAGCTAATCAGAAAACCAAGACCCGAGGAGATGTCTGTCTAAGCATCATATTCAATCTTTTGCTGCAAACTAACCCATTAATTTACTTGCTTTCATTTTAGCTGTCCCTATAAAGAGGTGCGGATTGCAGAGAGTCAGCGTGCAAAACAAAATGAAAACAAACTCACACAAAACCAACACAAGAAAAAAGGAGCTGATCTGACATGACAATTCAAGTCACCTTCAGAAACAATTTTCACTCACCACAGTAAGTGAGGACACAGCTGTCTTTACTCTTTCAACAATGTGCACACAGGGTTTGTCTCCAAACCTCTTTCACTCTGCAGTTTTTTCTGACTTGAAAAGGAGAAGAACAATGATTGTGAAGGAGAAATAGTTTCTTATATTACTAATGGTTTATCAACTTCTTACTTTTCTGATGCTTCAGTTCATATCTATCCATACATAGTATTAAGCACTGTGACAAAGACACCAGCCCACCTTGCTGAGAGCTGCTTGGGGTATACATAAAGAGAGCAGGAAAGCTGAGACCAATTTCTAGGAGATGTCATTATCAGAAACAGAACTTTCCAGCACAGATGAGAATACACAAATTACTATTTCTATGCATTAAACCTATTTGATGCTCTACCTCAGACAGCTTATGAATTAATGTCTCAATACCCCTTACCTGCATTGCCCCTGTAAAGTGCTCATTACTCAGCCCAAACATTTCCTGAAGATAAGACAAATGTTTTTGTCACCACGTTTGTTGTCTGAATAACTTTTACTGAAGTCCATTTACAGTAGCAGGATTTCCACTTTGCAGTTTAACATGCATATCCATTATTTCATCTCCTTTGCCCAAACCAAAGTGCCTGAAAGACCACAGCAGGCCAGAGGTCTTCTAGCACTCCCAGAGCCAAGAACAGCTTCTGGGCTGTAACTTCACAGCACATAGCACAACACAATAGTAATATAAAGCAATACATGCTAATGCATGTGGCTGCTACCCTTCCTAAGTATTGGCTTGGTAACCACTGCCAACATTGTCGAAGTCCAGCACAAAGATAAGACACAGGGCTTCTGTTGGACTGTTTGCAATTGCAGACAAGCAAATCACTCTGCTAGAAGAAGTGATTAATAACTCTTTTAGGTAACTGAATCCTACTGATTCCTTTGCTCAAGGAAAAAGAAGCTACTATGTGATATATAGGACCTAATACAGTGAAACAGGAAATCACATGCTAGGAATTCTAAACAATACAGCCGTTTTGTATCCAAGCAGGATCTAGTTCATTACTAGAGCATGTACCTGCTCAGGATGCTTCACACTACACAGCATATGTGATGTTCTTCAATCTACCAAAACCTGTATATTGTACTTCCTTTGGGGAACAGCTTTTGTATTAATGCCTACTTGCAAATTACTACTAAATTGCTAGTGCTATAAAAATAATAAACCATAGTAATAACAGTAAGTTGTATTTGTGAATAAATTGAAGCTTGATCAACCCAAGTTCATGCCAAAGCAAAGATTCCATTTCCCCTGAAGAAAAAAAACAAAACACCCAACCAAAAAAAAACCACACCAAAAAAACAGTAAGATGCTCCTCTACAGTAGGCTGCAGTGAGCTTTTATAAACTATTTGATATCTATCAAAATAATGTTCAAGAATTGCATTGACATCAAATCCTCAGGTTGCTCCAAAAGCACATTAGCTTTATTATTTTAGATTAGCTTTACAGATTGTACTCACAGTACATTTCAGTTAACAACTTAGCAACCCACTTATCAAAACACATTGTTTCATGAATTCTCAGATTTATAAAGCTGTGCTCTCCTGTACACCAACACAGTTCAAGTGAAGTTAATGCATCTTTGCTAATTTATGCCAAAGCACAGGGATTATTGAGAAATTATGTCCCCATCCAAGTCGATGACAATTTCCAAGCATTTCAGAGACAAGTTTTAGTCTCCAATTTTTAGAACTCCTTACTTCTCTACAGCATCTCCTTTTTGTATAACCAGAGGATCAGCTTCATCCAGCTAACTTCATACATCCAATGTTCAATAACAGAGTTACACACATATAGGAATGAAAGGGGCCACCTCAGGATGATTCAATAACTCTTTTCCTCTCTCGCAGAATAACTCTGCTGTTGACTACACTGAGGAGACTTGAGTCAGTGAGATAAGATGAATGTTAGAAATAGTGTATTAAGGTAAAAATTGTGACTGGAGCACAACTCAAAACAGGTAGTTCAGCTTCTGTAAGCAAAGCTGAAAGCACAAAAATAGAAAGCTTGGCAATGAGAATTAGACATTAAGAGCTCCTTTATTCTTCTTGCTAGTCCCATGCACAGCAGTGCTGGTACTGGTTCATGGGGCTGGGCTGCAGAAGGACACCCTCACTCTCACTGAAAGAATGAGCCTCATTCAGCAGGAAGATTTATTTACACAAGAGCATGATATTATCTAATTTCATTACTCGAGGGAGGACATTTGTAGGGTATAAACAGTGGCTACAGGTATTTGAATAAACAGTGTGAACACCACAAAAGGAATATGCGCCAGCCTATGAGTGCAAATAATAGTTTACTTCTGGCATAGGAGTACCTGTACAGCCCTCAAAGTCTAGATATTCTCTTTGATTTCTTACCTAGGTACTTTTAAAAATATTGGTAAGTACCCAAGATCCTCTCTCCAGAGAGAAGAAATGTGGGAGCCTGTTTTATCACCCCAACTCCAGTGTATGCAAGTCACATACTTGTGTTTTATGCAGTTCCTGTAAGTTTCTCCATCAGACTATAGAAGGGGGTTTTAAAGTAGTGTTCAGGAGATACAACCACACAATTTCAAATCCTATTATTTGTTGATGGGATTTATAAAAGTCCCTGCCTTGCACTGGTCTGAAATTTAGGCACTGGTCTGAAATTTATTCCCCTACTTCCTCAAGCATCAAACAACAGCTTGTAGCTATGCAGCCATACATGTTGTTGCCCTGATCCACTTTAATTCTGCAATATTTAGTCATCTGTGGAAGAGACTCTGCTGTCACTTCATATTATTTTTGAAGCTCCTCTATTCATTCCCTTTTCCATTCTTCTTCCTTTTCACTCGTGTGTGTCACAAGAATGCTAACATGAGCATGTTTCATTAAAGCAGTTGTCTCCAGCCAGGTGATACGGCTTTAGAGCAGATTGTGTCTTAGATCTCTTCAGATTCTTCTAATTACAAAGCCTTCACAGGACTGGACTGTCTTCTCCTGACCATTTAAAACGTATCTGTTCACCAAGGAATTCAAGAAGTTACTTGGTTCATCCCAAAGCAGTATATGCTATGCATAAACTACTTTTAAGAGGTGTTTATTTAAGCCGTTCTTAATGTCCAGCAATAACTTTTGTAGACGAGCATAGCACCTAACTACACTTACTATTAGAAAAGTTTTCTGAGGTGTAATCTAAGTATCACTGGCTTGCAGGCATACTTACAAACTTAGAGTCTACTGTATCATTCCACAGCCCAGTGAGCACAAGTATTTTTCTCTTTGTGAAACTCGTCTACATATTCAAGATGTTGTAACCTCTCATTTTGTTCTTTCCTACACTGAACTACACTAGTTCTTCTAGTGTATAACCTTCTGTAAGCAAGAAAACAACCACCAGAAAAACCTCCTGTTGCTCTCAACTAGACTCCCTGGTTGAGATCTATTATTTGGTTTAGAAAACTGCAGTAAGGCTCCCACAGCATCACAGAAGATGGAATGTCAACTCATATTTAGCTTGTGACAGAAATCCTGTAGGCTTGGTCAGCTAATAATGTATAATTATTCCCCGTTTAAACATTGCATGTTTGGACATTTTCATCCAATGTGTACTTTTCCGCAAGTATTTAAAGACATGACCTTATTGATTGCCAGTTCCCAAATTTATCAAGAATTCTGATCCTTCTCTGCAAAGCCTCTGCAGTCCCTTTTAGTTGGTATAACCTACAAAATCTATAAAATAAATGCAGTTGCAGCAGCCAAGACCTTGATGGAAATGTAGACGTGAACCAGACCAAGAGCTAGATTTCACTTAATATATGTCCTTAACATGACTTGGTTATTGATACCAGTGACTTATTTCAGTACAGTTTTCAAGTAGCTATGGATACACACTACAATGATTTTGTATGGAAAACACTGCCTTTCTGCTTCAGGAATGGCATGTTGGGGTATGCTGCTTATCTCTTCTATCCATCTGACAATGCAAGACATTAATTTATCATGACAAACAACATTGTACATATTTAAAACTGACTCTTTCTTCCTGCAGTCTGCCTAACACAGATTCAGCCCACCTGAGCATCATGATCCTCCTAGATTATATTTTCCTATCTTAAGGTCATCTCTAGATTTTTATTTCAAACAGTTTTGTGTTTAGAGCACAAAATACAAAATCTATATCCTGAGACTCTATTGGGTCACAAAGCATTTTCTCCCCATCTTTTAAAAGGACTTGCAAAAGTATTCCCATTTGACTGGTTTCAGTGGACCCATTTTAAACACAAGGGACAAAGCAGCTGCCTGTCCACTTCTACCACAACTTGCACCATAGCCAGTTGTAATTGCTGTCACAGGAATTCTAAAACATTTGACAGGAACAACTGGATTTTGCCAGGATGGAGAGAGCAAAGCTATATGCAAACCATAGCCCCTGGAGTTTTCCCACAGAGCTAACACACTGCAGATCACACAGCAGAATGCTCAGGACAACAGAGGGGTTAACACTTCTACAGATTTTGAAGTATTTCCCGGGAACATCCACTAACGCTCTTCAGGAGTATTACACAAACTTGGAAGAAAAATTACATCTGTGCCAGGAGGCTATATAGTAATATTTGTGGAAAGGGAAGAAGAAATCAGTCACCTCATCCCATTTAGTGAAAAAAAATCATCTCTAGAGAAAGTACATCGAACCCCTATAGGCAGCCTGTCACAACATTTCTCTATCCAGCTGTTTCACAAAAATATTTGAGTACTCCATTTCCCCTTCCAAATAGCAAGATCCTACAAGGAAGGAGCCTAAAAACATCAGCAGAGTAGACAGTGGCTTTTGTCACTTTCTAAAGAAATCTTTTTCTCTTGTGTACTGTCAGTTCTGGCAGAAAAAACACCGTGCACCATCTCTGCTTTTCCTGATTCACTGCTTTGCACTGCAGTCATTGTCTCAGATATTCTCCGTCTTTCCCATAGTTATTGGCAGGAAAGGACAAGAAGCTTCCAAAAAGTCATACTCTGTACATCTTGACACATCCACCTTATTCTCTGACACAGTTTAGCATCATTTTTGCTCTTTGAGGCCATTCCTTTTCAGGTTTCTTGTGTTCCTCTCTCCTCAAAATGCTCTAAACGGACTTCAATGAAGATGAAAACTGCAATCTCCAAAATGAAATTATTTCCTTTAAAAATAATATTTCTTTAATATACAGTCCCTCATGGTCAGCACTTGCCACTGAGGAGTCTGCTTGTACTTTGCAGCATTAGCACCCTTGGTGACAGCAGCGGGTTATCCCTAGAAGTTTTTCTCTCTATATTCCGAAATTCTGCATTTCTATGTCATGAATGGTCTTTCTTATTTGTGGGTCACATTCAGTCTGGAGACTTCAAAGCCTTTTTTTGCCCCATATCTTGTTACTCTAATGCTCAGAAGATACAAATCACTGTTGCTGCATAAATTTTAGTTTCCTGAAATCTGTAGTCAAAAGCAGCCAATAGTAGATTTTTAAATACACAGAAAATGGATTCTTTAAAGTTCTTCCAAAGCATGCTTCCTACTACACACACTTTTTTTTTCCCCCCATTGCAATCCTGCCTCTCACTGAACTACCACCATGCATTACACCCACTTCTTGATAGCTGTTTCTTCCTCTCCCACTCTTGATTCTGATCTTGCTGGTGAGGAAGGAGGCAGCCTTTATTCAGTCCAGCCTGTCTCAGCAGGTGGCTTCTTTACTACAGCCATCTGTGTGCTGTACCACAGCCAGCCAATCTTTTTTTTCAGTGATGCATATGACTCTTATTGTGAAGCCACATCCTTGGGAGTTAGGTGTAATTGCACACTGACTGGTGGGCATGGACCACAGGCATGGCTTCCCGGTTCCTGTTTGGCTCAGTCCATGTGCTCCTGGTGGACATTCTTATTCACCAGTCTTGCAAGAGATGGCTCCATAATCCACAAAGATTTCTTCATCCTCATCATCTGATGAACGGAAGATTTTTACAGTTCAGAATGCAGAAAACTTGAGGGCACCCTAGAAGCTACACATGTAAAGTAACGGGACCCTGATAGCAGCACTGGATTACACTCTTTGGCAACTAGGGAGAAAAAAAGATACAGAGACAGAGGAGAGGAGGAGACAATAGAGTATATTAAAGGAAGTGAAGATATGTTTAGCCTTCACGTGCAGCTTGCCTGAACTAACCAGTATTTTTCTCTTAATTTTTATTTATTTTGAAAAAAAATCCATTTCATTTGCATCTGATTCAAATTACTAAAGAATGAGTAGCTTGAATTCCAGCACAGGAACTGCTGAGTAGTTGCTTTGGTCTTTAGCAGCCTGCATCTGATTGAAGTCTCCCAGCCTTGAAAGATCTGTCTCTGTTCCTGAGATTCCTAGACAGTGATTCCTGAATCATCTTCAGCGGTATTCCAAGGTTGGTTAGAGCAGCACAGTAAAAAGGCTCTGCACCAAGCTAGACTGCTATATGGAGGTGCATACAAGTGCTGTACTGCAGATAGCCCTAATACATTTCTCTAAGTACAAGGAAGGTATTCAAGAAGCAAATAAGGGCCTGGAGAAGAGATAGAGGAAAGTTCAAGGAAGTCCTCCATTCAGAAACCTGTGTGAGCTACAGCTGGGAGAGTGGATGTGAAGAGAGGCAATAGATGAGTTCACCTGCAAAAAGAACATTTTGCCGAAACACGTTTTACATAAAGCTTTCCTTTACTGCTAGGAAGAAAGGTTTACATTCTACAGACACATGCTTCCCAAACAGTTTTGCTGGGAGTAATTTTAGTCCTCTGAAGCCTGGCTGGTTTGATTCATTTCCCCACAAACGGGTACTGATAGGGTTTTATTCCTGCCACATAATGAGCCGATATAAGCAAGTTTATGCATTTGGGAGAGGTTTGCAATGAAGTGAGAGGGAAGACTCACCCAGCTAGCTCAGTGTTGGCTAACCACAGCATAAAACACGTGCCTGTTCCTCTTCAGAAGGCCTCTTCCTAGCCCTAGGTCTTGGGAATTTAATTGTAAGGTCTTTCAGTGACTGAGTACAAGCAGGTTAGTGGAGGTCTCTGATGAAGATCACTGAAGTTTTGAGGATTTTTTTTGCTGTTCAGTAGGGTTCAACAGACTACCATCTGTCACTAGAGGACATTTTCAGATTCCTCTCCTGTATTTTCTCATTTGTTTTCTCAAGGTCTTTGTGACTCCTAACTTATCTAAGCAATAGGCAAATAGTCAAAACAAAATCTTTTTATACAGTTTATAGCTTTTCTACCTGATTCTCCCACAGCCTTACAGTAAAGACAAAGTTAATAAAATAAACTTTTTCTTCCTCCAACTGAGTTGCTAGAGTTTTTTTCCTCATAAACACTGTATAATACATCCCTGTTTTGCAGCCTCCCTGTGCCTTGAGATTTGTTTGTTTGTTTGTTTTTTGGTACTACAATTATAAAGTTTGTTTTAAAGGTGAAACACGGGCATTTAACCTGTCAAAACCAAAGTTCAAGGCTGCTGCATCCTGTATTTCTGCCATCAAAGATAACAGACCTGATCCTGCAGTTCTTTTACTCAAGGAACTCTCAAGTTTGAATGAGAATTTTGAGTAAGCAAGCATTCATGGTGAAGTACAGCTTCAAATCCCTGCTATCCTGTCCAAGGGCACAATAAATTGTGCTCACATTGGGTGTCTAATGAAGATAAAGGGAAAGGAATCCTCCCCTCAGTCTGGCATCCCAGTGTTGCTAATGAGTTGTAAGGGTTACAGAAGCAGCCAAAGCACCTCAATACCCTCTAAGGGAGACTGTTTCAGTGGGAGCAAAACTAAAACAGAATTACACACAGTCAAAAGCCTCATCTCTTATGTACACTGCTGAATATTAACTTAGTGTCAGTCACAACCTTGTAGCTCACTCTCTCCAGAGAGGAAATCTCAATGACAATACTCAGTTGATGACAACGAAGGAAGGATCAGAGGGCACATCGAGCACAGCATAGTCTTGATTCCATTCAGGTTTAGTAGTTTTCCTCATTTGCAGACTTTTCTTTCCTGAATACTTGGTGTAACCAAATGAGTCAGTTTCTAAGCCAGATGGTATTTTTCAGGGCACAAGCTCTGTCAGCTACAATGTTATTTATCTTGGACTAAAAGTGCAACAAATCAACATTTATTCAACTAAGGGAGTTCTATTTCCTTTTCTGGACATCTCTCTTCCATTCACATACAATCACCAGACTATCCTCTTTTTTTTCCATGTCTAAGGTAAATTAGGGTTTGTTTAAAAGTGGTGAATTTGGCACACTCAAAACTGGACCTTACATTTTCAGTGCGGATAGTCTTAGTCATTAAATGATCCAGCAGTGAAATTTTGCCGTCCAGTTTCCATTCTCTAAGTTACTCTTTATAATCCAATTACACAGTTAACAAATGGCCTGGTTTATTATAGAGTCAATTGCTGCAATTACCATATATTCACCATCTCTGGTGTCTCTACATGTATCACATCTTACTATTAACAACAGACTATGTAATGAAACCAGAAACTCAGAAAAGAAAACATCAGCATAAATTAGCCGTAGGGCAAATGGAGAGAGGAGGAAAGCAGTTATGAAAATGTCCTAAAAGCCTCTTTTATAAAGAGAACATGCAAATATTATACCATAATATACTTGCAGATAATTGCATTTAAAATTTCTCCCCCACATTGAGTTGCTGAAGTGACAAACACCCCTGGACTTCAGAGTTCATGTAGTCTAGCAGAAATATCACCTTAATTTCTTGATTATATATATATATATATATATATATAAAGGGAAAGAGAGAGAAAGGAAGAGCAGGACAAACAGCAGGTAACAAGGGAATATTTGGCACATACAGTAAAGCTTGATTCATGGCAGACCTGCCATCAGATTGCTGAGGGAACTTATCTATCTGGATAGCCATTTTATTAAGTATGTCTAACATATGAAACAGAACAGGTAGTGGTGACGGAGCATTGCTTTGTTCCAGGTTAAATTTTATGGTGTATAGCATTCAGAATGAGGAAACAGCTGAAATAAACCAGAAAGGAAGGAATCACTTCAGAAGTGGCAAGAAACACACTGTCTTTCTACATGTGATGAGCCAGATAACAATGAAGAAATACCATTGCCCACATGGTCTGGATGTGTTTCTACCACATGAAATAAGATATACCATGCACATTGGTGATGCTAAGGTCCATGCAAAAGCCCATGCTACTGTCAGCATCAACTAAAGATTTGTTTTTCTTACAATGAAGACATGATTCAGAATATTACAAATAAAAGCATCTCCTACTGATTCCACAATGTTTAGCAGCCTAACTCCCTGTTCTTGCTATCTCCTGAACCTTACCCAGCCCTTCTCCCACCTACCAATTGCTCTGTACCTTTCTATTAATTTCCAATTCCTTGTCTCACCTCTGCTACTCTTTCTCCCTGGTGCTGCCTCTCTACAACTTTGGCACAAGTTCTGAATATTAATATTAATAAACAATCTTAATATTTTAAAAAACATAATATCGTAGTAATTAATTACCCCTCCACTACACTCTTACAACCAATACAGCAAACCTACTTTCAGAGAAGAGTCTGTAATGATGAGTAAAGCTCTCTAGTGCTTTGTGCATCTGGGTCAACTAGAAGTGTCCCAATATTTCCAACTTCTTTTCTTTGAAGCCATGAAAATTAAACCTTACCACAAGACAGAAATTAACAAGATATCTACCATCCTTCACTGAGTTTGTTGTCTTTCCAACATCTTTGGATTTTGGAAGGACAACAATGCAGACTGGATGCATTTCAGGAAAATGACAATCTTATTTAATGCAAATAGTCTACAGTTGGTGCTAAACATGTAAAAGTGAGTTAATATTNAATCACCAGACTATCCTCTTTTTTTTCCATGTCTAAGGTAAATTAGGGTTTGTTTAAAAGTGGTGAATTTGGCACACTCAAAACTGGACCTTACATTTTCAGTGCGGATAGTCTTAGTCATTAAATGATCCAGCAGTGAAATTTTGCCGTCCAGTTTCCATTCTCTAAGTTACTCTTTATAATCCAATTACACAGTTAACAAATGGCCTGGTTTATTATAGAGTCAATTGCTGCAATTACCATATATTCACCATCTCTGGTGTCTCTACATGTATCACATCTTACTATTAACAACAGACTATGTAATGAAACCAGAAACTCAGAAAAGAAAACATCAGCATAAATTAGCCGTAGGGCAAATGGAGAGAGGAGGAAAGCAGTTATGAAAATGTCCTAAAAGCCTCTTTTATAAAGAGAACATGCAAATATTATACCATAATATACTTGCAGATAATTGCATTTAAAATTTCTCCCCCACATTGAGTTGCTGAAGTGACAAACACCCCTGGACTTCAGAGTTCATGTAGTCTAGCAGAAATATCACCTTAATTTCTTGATTATATATATATATATATATATATATAAAGGGAAAGAGAGAGAAAGGAAGAGCAGGACAAACAGCAGGTAACAAGGGAATATTTGGCACATACAGTAAAGCTTGATTCATGGCAGACCTGCCATCAGATTGCTGAGGGAACTTATCTATCTGGATAGCCATTTTATTAAGTATGTCTAACATATGAAACAGAACAGGTAGTGGTGACGGAGCATTGCTTTGTTCCAGGTTAAATTTTATGGTGTATAGCATTCAGAATGAGGAAACAGCTGAAATAAACCAGAAAGGAAGGAATCACTTCAGAAGTGGCAAGAAACACACTGTCTTTCTACATGTGATGAGCCAGATAACAATGAAGAAATACCATTGCCCACATGGTCTGGATGTGTTTCTACCACATGAAATAAGATATACCATGCACATTGGTGATGCTAAGGTCCATGCAAAAGCCCATGCTACTGTCAGCATCAACTAAAGATTTGTTTTTCTTACAATGAAGACATGATTCAGAATATTACAAATAAAAGCATCTCCTACTGATTCCACAATGTTTAGCAGCCTAACTCCCTGTTCTTGCTATCTCCTGAACCTTACCCAGCCCTTCTCCCACCTACCAATTGCTCTGTACCTTTCTATTAATTTCCAATTCCTTGTCTCACCTCTGCTACTCTTTCTCCCTGGTGCTGCCTCTCTACAACTTTGGCACAAGTTCTGAATATTAATATTAATAAACAATCTTAATATTTTAAAAAACATAATATCGTAGTAATTAATTACCCCTCCACTACACTCTTACAACCAATACAGCAAACCTACTTTCAGAGAAGAGTCTGTAATGATGAGTAAAGCTCTCTAGTGCTTTGTGGATCTGGGTCAACTAGAAGTGTCCCAATATTTCCAACTTCTTTTCTTTGAAGCCATGAAAATTAAACCTTACCACAAGACAGAAATTAACAAGATATCTACCATCCTTCACTGAGTTTGTTGTCTTTCCAACATCTTTGGATTTTGGAAGGACAACAATGCAGACTGGATGCATTTCAGGAAAATGACAATCTTATTTAATGCAAATAGTCTACAGTTGGTGCTAAACATGTAAAAGTGAGTTAATATTTGTAGTTGTAGCTATATACATTTAGAGAACAGGCTCTTGCAATCATGAATGAAATATGGCAGCCTCATACCTCATTCTAGAAAGAGCACTCAAGGCAAAGCTATTGTATGGAAGTAATAGTAGAGACTTCTAAAGATTATTAAACTAGTCAGAAAGTTAAACTAGTCAGGAAGCGCAGAGCTCAATGTACAGGTGATCTGTCAGAGTCCTGCTGCTTCTAGAGCTACAGCAACACATGCTGTATGCCTGCAGTAGCAAAACACTAGGACAAAAAAAAAATGCATCTGCCTCACACCACAAGCTTCTTTTGCATACCCGCATGGAAAGCTGATCTCAGTATTGGGATGAGAACTTTAAACACACAGCAGCACTAGAAAAGTAATATAGAAAATTAAAAACCCTGTGCCACCAATTCACATAACATTAAGGACACAAATAGGATTGAGCTACTTTGGTAGGTACCTTCAGGACACAAAACTCTTTTCAGAAGAATTATTTTTTCATTAGGTACACGTACTTAAGAGTAAGTAATTCAAATTGAAGTGCCATGCCATGACAGGAGGAGCCTTCACACACAACCCCTTCTTCCGCATACCCCAGAAGAGGCAGCCTCCTTTCCCTTTTAGCTGTCTAGGCAAGCGCGGCCTAAGCTCTCCAAAGTTCCTTGGGCAGGACACATCTCCTACATTGTTAGTGAGTGCAGGAGAGTGTAGCATTCAGGGAGCAAAGCAAAAGCAACACCTTGCCATCCTCATTAAGAGAGCTGAAGCCCATGTGAATTCAGGCCATGACCAGAGTTCATTCAGTTCAGTCCCTGGGAATACAGACTCCCACACACGGCAAATCACACCATTTTCCAAACCTATTTCAAAGTTTGCTCTCATCCTAATTTAATTAATCAAAAATATATCATCTTAGTGTGCCACAAAGGTAGCCAAGGGAGGAGGCCAAAGCTGCCTTTTTTTTCTTTTTTTTTTTTTTTTGCTTAAAGCTTGCTTAAGAAAAAGAAAACAGAGTTTAAGAACAATCACCGAGTTTTCCTCTCCTTCCAAATATTACTTTCCACTCCTAGATCACAGCGAGTCATCTGGATGAGCACCTTATCACTAGCCAACAGGGGGAATTCAGTGTTTGTATTTATATTTGCATTTATATGGCATTTTCATACACTATATCTCAAACCACTGACAGAGCAATGAATCAAAGACCTGGGGAGTGGTGACTACATGCATCACGGCAGCAACATCACACAAGTGCTACAGCTGGAAACGCTTCGGGTGCTAATTAATCTTGGCTGCTACTAATTCACAGTGAGAACAGCCTGGCCTGACAGACTTGTCTCTGCCTCACAGTTTGGTGGGGAGTGCAGAGACAGCATTTAAAAAATTTGCTTTAGGAATGTCTGACAGAGCATTTCACTCAGAGGATAGGACCAGCACAGAGCTCTCAAAAGGCAGCATGTGTTGTAGATGCTTGACTGAAATACCATGCTAGTTCTAGTAATTTTTTCTCTTATTTAGGTACACAAACAGTGCATGTCTGAACTATTTTGGAACTTGGAAGATAAGTTCACTTAGTATGAAAGCATACTTAGAAAAATCGCTGAATGTCTGAATGTGTCCAGGAGGAAAAAAGTCCCACCAAAAAAAACCAAAAAACAAACAAACAAAAAAAAAACCCCAAAAAACCAAACAACACTCCAAAACTACTCAACTTTCAAAACATACCAAAAAGTATGTAGATTTCACTCTACTGAGAGTCTGGCTCTGGCTATTTGCAAAATCGCAAAATCTGGACATGTCTTGGATAACAAATAGATCAGACCAGAGCCTGTGGTTCTTACTCTTTTTAATTTGAGATTCAGTGCTCATGACAGTTCACATCCAAGGCAGCTACAAGCAAGAAGACCTGGCACACTGTAGAGACCAACCCAATGATCATGGAACTAATCATGTAGCCATTTAGAATGTGCAAATCAGTTTGCTTCCCACAGAAACTGAGACACTTCCAGGGTCACTAAAACTGCCCTGCGCTGCTAGCAGGCAGTAATTGCTGTATCAAGGAGAGGTTCAGAATTTCCACAGGACAGCCCCTTTTATGAGATCGAAAGGAGTGGGAGCCACCTTCTGTGTCCCATGCAAAAGACTGCCACATCAGGACCTCAATTCATTTTTCTTATTCTTCATCAGCCCTCTCACTCTGTCCCCTTCATGCCAGCAAACTCAGTTGTACTGCCAAGGCTGCAGACTGCTCTGATTAATCGCTCTCATTACAAGCTCATTTTTAAAATTTCCCTTCATTTTAATGCAGAACTTTTCTCTGGAACCTGAACTGTAATAAGTAAAAAGCAGTAATGAGTATGAAAAGAGGGCCCAGTGGCTGCCAAGAAGTGACTGCTTCACCAAAGGGAGAAAAATGAGGTGGCAGTGCCTTAGAAGAGAGGAGCTAATGATGAGCAATCACAAGCTAAGTGACCTGCTCAGAGAAGCCTGGAGACATGGTTAAAGGCTGCTGCACTCACAAGAGGAGCCATANCTTATACTGTGATACTATGACCATACTACAGGTGAATAAATTCTGCAGGCCCTGCTCTGTCTCAGGTGCTGCTGGAGAGGTCAGAGTAAGGACAGAGACTTAACATTAGATGACAGGAGAGGTAAGTGTCTCTAAAGAAATGGCAGATTTCCAGGAGGATTTTCTTTGAGATAAGTGAAAAGTAGATAAAACTCCAAGCAATTCTCAGAGGTGAACCAGAGGACTTGCTGTAGACTTACCATAAACGTGGAAAAATAGCAGATATCAGTCTCTCTTCACTTGAATGCTGACAAACATATGCTTTGGAACAAAATGAACTCAAATGTAAAGTTGAAAAAATTAGGGGAACAGAAACACGTTTTTTTCTGAATGGGTGAACTGTTGAAGTGACTGAATACAACCATCCCAGGCTATTATTCAAATGCACTACCAATGAAAGGGTGCATGAATATTGTTCTTTATGGATTGCTTTCTATAAGTTCAATACTCAAGAAAGGAATATTTTTCTACATTAGCCTTGAATGCACAGGCTTAAACCACTATCACTGATTCAGCTGTACTGTGGCATAACTTATTTTACTTTGCCCTTACAGATTTCTGGAGTCGTCCTGTCACTGTAATGGGTGTGTTCAAGATTTCTGTCACCCAAAGTAAAGTTTAACAACCATTCTTAATTATGGAAAAAAAAGAATGAAGTCTATCTACCTAGTGTTTGAATAACGTTAGCAAGATGAGAACCAGCAGAAACAAGGTATTGCTTGCAAATTTCTGAATACATGGAGGCAGATCGAGAAGAAGTTTCTGATTTTCCCAAAACCACTCTCGCTCCATCACTGGCAGACACAATTCCAGGCAGCCGTCATGGACTATAGGCAAAATACAGCTCCTCCACTGACAAAAATGGACTTAGAAAAAAACATAAAAGACGCAAAACCACAGGTCCTCACTCTAGTTCCACTTTAAGTAGTTTTTAAAGTCAAGAAGTGAATTTGGTATTCTTCCTGTTACAACAAAAAAGCATGCCACAAAATTATGCTAAGTTAAAATACAGGAACACCTGATACAATGTAATTTTGCAGTTAAGTACTTACTGGACTCTAACTGTAGAATTCAGGGATTTTTTTCAGTACTTAAAGGATACAGTATTCCTTTGATTAGTGAAATGAATAATTAGCTGAATGCTCAACAAATAGCATTGACCTTCTGTGCCACTAAATGCTTGGTTAGAAGCCATTTAGGGATGCTCAGCTAATAACCACTTCAGCTCTGTGTTCAGCCCTTGATAGGTCATATTGCCTGGCATTTCTCAGCTGCCCTGCTGAGAGATGTTTGTAAAATGCCTGGGAAATAACACAGACCCAGCACGTATGATCAAAAGAAGGGCTGCTATTGAAAAACAAGCTAATGTACCAAACCTTCTTTGCGATCATGCTCTGTGTTTCCCAGTCCTTAATTGTTTCCAATTAAAATTAATTCTTCAAGATTCACAGCCCAGAAATCCCACATTGTCTGACATGTTAGGCTGTGGTTCTGTTCAGAGACAGACAATTCCTTCAGAAAGCCCACTCTGACACAGTCAAATACATCTTGTCAAAGTCCAGCTAATCACAAGCCTGCACTTAATCACATCAGCTCTTTCAGCTAACACCAGACAGAATCACATTTGGGGATTCTTGGAAAGTTCAATATAACCTAGTATTCAAATAACCCAGATCATAGCTTCTTCCTCAACTTGACGCTGTTTTCTAGAATATGTCAGTACTCACTATACATCTGATATAATAAACTTGCTGAGATCTCACATACTTTCTACAAGTTGCTTGGGTAGAGACTGATGACTTGGGTTAAAACTTCTATTTGCAGTCTGATTATGATATGAGAATGTCGTGGTAGGCCTAAGCAGGCCAAAATAGGCTTATACATGTCCTGGCTTGCCCAGACATGTTTTTCTGCTCTCCCTCCTTCTGTTTTGGGGAGAAGCAACTGCGGGAAAGAAGACAAAAGAATCTGGAACCACTGAGTCTGAGGACTGTGGCCTGCCCAGACATGTTTTGAACCCTGTGGTAAACAAGGTACACACGGTTGCCTTGTGCAAAGCCTGTGCTCTGCCCAAATTTGGGTAAAGCAAGCCTATGGCTTCACCTAATATGGTCAAGCTTGGCTACCTGCCATTCTGATTGGCTAGTCTGTGTCCAAAAGCCCATTAGTCTCCGACTGTATGGATAAAAGGAGATGATCAGGGAGCACAATGTGTGCTCTGCTGTTGTATCTGCTCTCTGCCATTGCATCAGTGCTTGCTTATTGCTGTATTGTATCCTGAACTGCCTGGAAACCACCTTCCAAGAGCTTACCAGGAAGAGGCTCTAAATGCCTCCACGCGATCAGCCAGCATAGCCAGCATGACATCGTGCCAAGACTGCACATCATATTGCATCCTGCCTGCCCCTCTGCCAAGCTTCTGCTGAACTGGGAGTCAAGAGGAACCAGGTCAGAGACTGTGCCAGACTCCTAGCTTCCTGAGATAAGAGCCTGGGAAAACTCCAAAGCCTCTAACAGCTTTGAGACCACCGACAGCAACCCCTCCACGTGCTTTGGGTACTGTCTGAAGCTGTAGCCAGCCCCTCGAGTCAGGAGATAATATTTTGTGAGTAAATACTTAAAGCCTCTTGTAATTCACCATTGCCTTCTGCCATAAGCAGAAAGGAGCTCCTTGAGTCCATCTAGCAAGCAAGCAGTGTATTGACTGCAAGCGGTACACTAACCGCAAAGCCTTCTCTTCCAGTTCAATTGAGTTCAGTTAATGTTACATATTATTACTAGTTACTTCTAGATCCTGTTATTACTTGTATATAAAGTTTCCATGACAGATGCAAAGAACCAATTATTATTAAAATTAGTGATCGGGGTGGCGGTAGTTCTGAATATTAAATATTAATAAACAATATTAATGTTTGAAAATATCATCTCACATTAATTAATTACCCCTCCACTACAGAGAAGCACCACAGTGTTATAAAGATAGAGCAGGCAATGCATCTGGCTTTCTGATGTTAGTTTTTGGACACATCACTTGAAAATAGGACTCCAGAAATTAGCTACTCATACATAAAATCAATAAATGCTGCACTGTTGACAATGTTCTCAATTTTAAAAGCATCTTGGTTAAATTTATTAGCTAAAATTATTGACCTAATTATTTATTTTGTCTGAAGAGTTACGTATTACTGTCAATTGTTGAAGTTGTTTTCAGAACAGAAGACAAACTGAAAATGAGGCTAATCAAAGTTCAGACTACCATTACACTTTTTTCTACAAGCATCACTCAGTCCAAGCTTCCATATTGCTGCATCATTCAGAGTCACTTTGACCCAAATGTCTATTATTACTTTACTGCACTGGTCTCCCTGCTTTCCAGAACTATGCATGAGTGGAGGATATTTTCATTAAATGTTTAAACCAAGTGGAATATCATGGCTGTGAGATGAAGGTAAGGTTGCTCAGAAAGTACCTAGAGTAGATGAGAACAATCTCTTGTCCTCCTTGTAAGCACACCACTGCTTTACGTACACAGCATATGGCCACTTTTGAAGGAAAGGGAACCAAGAATCTCTGCAGTCTCTCTACAGGAGTCTCTTGAGGTGGCCAGGGGTGATGTACAGCTCAGAAAGCTGTGCAAAGGCAATCTCTGATTAGTTCAGTGGACACCAGGAGTGGCAGTTACCCTGTGCTGTGCAGGGCTAACAACTGTTTCTAACTCCAGCTGCTACTCTGTTTTCCTGTTTGTGGGGGTGCTGTAAATGAGTAATGAAAAAAGTATGGGTTTTCCGGCTTTAATGATTTGTAGCACTTTAACTCTGTTTTCCAGTAGTCCTGCTAACCAATCATCAGGAGACATGATAGGCAAGCCCCCAAATGCTCTCATTAAAAACTTCACGTGATTTTAACAATATTTAATGTAGAAAATACATTTTAAATATCCAGTTATTTTCAATTTATTCCCACCTTCAAAGCTTGCATGCTTTAAAAGTGAATTTCTGCTTCTGGGGATTATTATTTAAACTGAGTATTATTAAATAATATTGTCTGTTCATTTGCAAAGAAAAATATTGAAGTCATATCAGGTATAAAAAGAAGAGGATGAGTGATCTGACCTTTTAATTAAATGATTAACACTAGTCAGCAACAACACAGTGAAATGACAAAGGAAAAAGTGACCTTTTTTATGTCTTCAGTAAGAATGGAAACCATCAGCATTTAAATCTTTTCAAATCCTAAGTTACAGAACCACCCAGCTCAAAGATCATTCATAACAACCTTCCAAGTTCAGCAATACCCAGACATGTACATTATAGATATAAAATGTGTACTCAGCTCAGCACATGGAAAAAATAGCTGTTCTCAAAACTGGCCAAGAGAAAAAAGGTCAGACTGTCATATTTTGTGAGTATTTATCTTAAAGTCTGCTAAATCTATTCCTCTGAAACAGATGGACTCTGCATCAATGACTCTCTGTCAAAGCCATTAAGTAGGTGACCAAAGTGTTCAGATATATACCGGACTACTCAGTGAAGCAACAAATACTTAACATTGAGGTGAAAGATAGATTGTAGGGCTCTCTTGTCTAGCTTTAACTCCACAGTTATAAAAATAAAGGTAGAAAATTAAAAAAAAAATAGATAGAAAGGGGGGAGGTCAGCACAAACAAAATGAAAGTTGGTGTAGACTAAGAAAGTGAAATGTCCTCTTTTTTTAGAGGCTTCGTTTTCTATATTTCAAAGTACAGCTTTCAAATTGAATTAATTCCAGCTAGAACAATAGGTGAAGATCTTCACATTATCTTAACCCAAGGAATTTACAGGTTCTGAGTGTTTACACCCTGAATGAAGCAGAGATAAAAGAAAATTGAAACTTAAGAGATTTTTTTTCTGGCTTGGAGGGTTACTTCTTAAATAAACTATATAAGCTTCAGGCACACAATGACACTCAAGTACCTGTAGTATGTAACAAATAGCTCTGAGATGTGTACTACAAAATCTATAGTTTTTTTCTACGATTTGCTTGTAAACCAAGTAGGTGGCAAGAATATATCACATGGTGAGCTGCAGTTTTATAGAGGTACTCTGATCCAGTCATATTCTTTCTAAAGAGCAGATCTAATCTAATGTCTGGAGTTTTGTTTTACATCATTTTTTATGACTAAGTCCAAGACTATAAGTTCTGGCAGTATTTCTGGACACCCACACAGTTTTAAAAGAAGTCTAACCCATACTTCTATTTTCTTTCATAATACCAGCCCTTCTAGATAAGATCAAGGGCAGCACCAGTTCAATACCAGAGATATCTTCTCCCAGAGGACTATGCTCTGTACCAAAAGAGAAGGAGACTCAATGGTTTTTAAACTATTCCATCACCTCTTACTAATATTGAAGTCATTAAAATGCATGACCTTGTGATGGAACTTCTTTAAACTCATTTTATGTTACTGGCTTTTAGCTGTACGTGGTTTATACTCCCATGTTTATTTTTCATCTTCTCTTGTTCAATTCCTTATCACATAACAGTCATACATCTACCTTTCCAAACATGAATACCAGTAAAAAACATAACTACAGTAAGCAATGTGCCCATTTATATGTTTTCATAATACCTCATAGGCTACATTTCATGGTTTGTTTGCTTATCCGTTTTTCTACCAACATGGAAATAACTTTTGCTTCATTAGAATAATTTCAAATGTAGGAAAACATATACAGGAAAAAAAAATCATTCATTTTTATTTCATTTAAATCATACTCTTAGAAGTCTGCAGCATATCTCAGTTGTATGTCTTCACAACAAAATTCACCTGAACACAAAAGTGAAATGAGCTGTGCAGCACTTCCATATCAAAAGAAATCAGTAAAAGCTCTTACTTAGTGAGCTCTGATACATCTGACTTGGAGCCTAATTTTCGCTGCACAAATGTACAGACACTTTGCAGTGGCACAGCATTTCCAACCAGCATAACACCCAATGCATTGATATTTTGCCCTTTTTTTGTTTGTTTCCTTGGTTGGTTGGTTGGTTAGTTGGTTTGGTTTGGTTTAGTTTTGTTATTTCCATCTACAGACAAAAAAGGCTCCAAAATATAAACTATATAGATAAACATGCAGAAAGTTTGAGGGATTCTCTAAAGAGCCAGACACTGAAGCATCAGACACATAACAAATCTTTACCTTAGTGAGCTCACATTCAGACATTTTGTTTCTCAGCTACTAGAACAGTTTTTTAAAAAGATTTTAAAATCTGTAGTTCTTTGCTATCTTAAGACTAATTTCCAATCTGTTGCTTTGAGAACTGGATCAAGATGACAGCTGCTTGCCAGTGCCAACAAGTTTTTGGCTTTTGTAGATTTTTTTGACCTCTTCAACAGTAATACATGAAAAAGAAAGAAAATAAACTTACCTCTTAATTTCTAACTTATCAGGGTTTTGCAAGCTAGCCCTGAAGTGAAAGAAATTACATGCACTTTCCCACATTTGTTTCTCATCTTTGCAAATCCCAGTGGCTCCACAGTCTCAAATGTGAGATAATCTGTAGATCAATGAGGGCAGATGTAAAACTCTTGCTAAGCCATGTTTTCCCAGTTGGGGGTAAATTCACTTGCCTGTATGTAAAATTTCCTAATTAGAAATGTCAAGTCTCTGTTAAAAGCTTCTAGAAATTGATGATGAGCTCTACTAAAAGTTAACTATTCAATTGCTGGGTCTTATCTGACTAGTCAGGAGAAATGAACAAGTTTATTGAAGCAGAAGCAATGACAAAACCTTGAAAAGATGAATATATGGTATAAGGACAGGATCATGGCCATCCCATTCACCTTACCCTCTTTTTAACTGTGGAATTATCATCATTATAAAACCCGATGCTCAGAATCTGAAATTTAAAATGCCTTTAAATTAGTAGAGACAAATTCAAGATAAGATAGTCATACTCAGCTTCTTCAAAGAAAAAGTAAATTTAGATTTGCATTCTCAGTTAAAGCTGAAATTAAATAGGATAAAGAGAGAAAATGCTAACAAGACCCTATCAAGGTGTTCAGTAACAAGTCAGAATGTGGAACTTGTCAGCACAAGTTATGTTATGAGTTGATCTTGAAACTGCCATCTACATTTGGTCTAATGATACTGAAATAGTCTGAAGCTTGGACAGCTTTAGCTCTCTCAAGTAGACATCATGAGCAAAAGAAATCTCAGAAACCAAATCCATCCCCCTTCTCCCATACTGCCGCTAGCCTAGTTTTTAACAGCCAAGAAATATAGCAAGAATCTTATTTCTGCTTGTTTATCTAAAGATCATTACAAAAATTTCCCCAAACAATATAATACCAGAAGCTACCCATGCTTTTCTGTGCATCTGAGCTTTCACATACAGTATCAGTAATTGTTCTCCCTGCTTGGGCTGATAACTATGAAATAAGCTGTATTTCACTCTCACCCCAGAGTTCAGTTATTGCTATGATTAGGTGGTGAATAAGTATGGGGCTTCAGGCCTCAAGTGCTATTCTATCCTTATGAACAATCAAACAGCTATACTGTGTTCTCCATACAATGGCAGGAAAGCCAAACCCGTGCTCATACTTTTTCTCCCCATAAGAAGGAAAAATTATGGAGAGGAAAAAAAGTTAAAGCAGCTTTTTCCTTTCCCCCCCCCCCCTCTACTTTAGGTGAAATAACAGGCTAAAATGTGATATCTCTACCACAGTGTGAAGTGGCTTTCAAACAATGGGAAGACATGAAAGTGGATGCCACAAATGATAAGTAGAATGTTTCCCAGGAAGACAGCAGTTTCATTATAGGAAGCAAAAAATAAACACATCTTTGAAAAGCAAATAGATTTGGACTGTAAACAGAGGTCCAAAGGATTGTTCAAGGGCTCAACATTTGACTCTTGTGCTCATATACAACAAACATCCTCTTGTTCTGTTCCATTCTACCTGTACCTAATAGCCGCTTAGTGTGTTTCAAAGACAAGTAACACAATAATTGAAAGAGGAAATAAAATAGGTTGTCAGCAGTGATATTTCCATTTAGAAAAAAGGCTACTAAAAGCTGGTTAGCCTGTCCTTAGGAGACTAAAAATTAGACAGCCTCTAGTGACAGTAATTAAGATTAAGGAAGACCCTTCTTTTTGCATCATTGTAAAAGCAAGCTATAGTTACAATAGAAAAATTAAAAAGTGTAAGCAATTATTTCTTCATAGAGTGTGTAATCATCACCTGGTATGGTCACCTGTGAGAAAGGCAAGAGGTTGCTGATGCTCCCCTCAGCAACAGTCACAAACTCACAGGAGGAGCAAGTAATCACGTATCAGTTCTAGGGGACAGGTGATCACCACAGGAGCTGGAAGAGAAAATCCTCCCAAGAGCACTGTATAATAACCTCTGAAGCACCAGGATCAGATGTCTGCCACAGCTGGATATTGATGGTGATACTATTTGTGTCATTTCTCCTGATTAGATTACTGGATCTTCCCCTAGTCCCAAACTCCAAATAATCAGAAAAGGAAAGGCTTTGTGCTGAGAACTAAAGAGCCAATGAGTCCAGTAAATCATACATTTACCTGCTAGGAATAAAATATTTCTGAGCAGGATAGAACAATGATTTGATCCTTTTCCATTCTAGGGGTTGAGTACTTGCAAATGTGTGCTGGTTGGAGGCTAACTGAAACATTTTAATGAGAAAAACTAGATTATAGGCTGTGAAAAGAAAATAATGGTGATGTCTACTTCACTCATAGGTTTGCTGAGATGTATAACAAGGACACAAATATAGATAAGAGAGTCTGTCAGGGTCTGTGTTTTCTCCCTGGGCTTCTGCTGTTCTGCTTGGATCTGTGTAACCCAACTAATCATTCTGCTTCTAACTCCCTTTGCTGATCCTCCCAACTCACCTTGCATGTAAGGCAGGTTCTGGGAAAAGAGTAGGGGGTGGAAAGAAGGTGGAAGAGTGGTTGGGACCCCCTGCCAGGGAGGATTTCTGGGACGAATATTGTGGTTTTGCATTACCTTTAACTTGTATAGAACTGTAAATATTTGCAATTTATTGTAAATATCTGCTTGTATATTGTGCTAACCTGTGAATATAAAGCTTCATTCCTTAACTTCCAGACAGTGAGTCTAGTCTGGGTGATTTTCATAGAGTGGGGGGGCAGATAACTCCCAAATCATCACAAAATGCTTGACTCCAGCCCAGCACACAGCCAGCAGGCATTCAGCAGCCACAGCCATGCTACCCCAGCACAGCTTCAGTGTGGCTGTCTGGTGCATCAGCAGGCAGAAAGCTTAGCAGATATTCAGCCTTTTGGGGCTCTCAGAGATCAAAATGTTCATAGTGTCCAGCAGAAGCAAATTAGCATATCGTGGATAGTTACTTGGTGGTGGACACAATCTGTTGCTCTGACTAGTGGCTGAAAGAGCAACCAGGGCCACCCCACCACGGGTGAGCTAATAGATTTGAGTGTGAGACTCCTGGGTGCCTCTGCTGGCATGAAGCTGTCTGTAATAGGCATCAAAATTGTTATTCACTGTCATGGGGAGCCTGCTGTAATTAGCTGCTGAGTGAACACATGTCCAACACTGCAATGGGTTAGATAAATAGGGAGGGGAGGCAAATGAGGACAATAAAACCAAAGCCCTAATAGGTGACAGTTAAGGATGCATCAATTTCATCGTACACATTTTTGAGACTATTTGATAAGAAACCTAAAGTTCTGCAAAAATGTATTAATGACTGGTTGGCTGCTGTTTCTCAGTTTGAAATCAGTTGAAACCAACAAAAGACTTCACACCAGTATCATTAGGACAACAAAAGACTAACAAAAAAAGCCCTTTTTGCCCCTCCTTTATCTCAAACCAAATTTCTCCCTTCTCACAAGTTAAAAATAGTCACGACCTATTGAGACAAGCCATTGTAACACAGAAGAGGAAGGGCCACGTTGTCAAAAAACAGCTCTGACGTGCTTAAACTGAGGAAAAAATGCAGTTCAGGAAACTAGTTCTCATTTCTTGCTGACTATGGTTTTCACAGATTTTAATTAGATATCTATCATTCTCATAATCACTACTGTAATTACAGAGAGTTATGAAATGCTGGGATTGGTTCTTTGTTATTCAAAGGGGTTTTTTTTACGAAAATAAATAAAAGAGAGACAGAGACAGATTTTTAGAAACCTCAAGTTTCTGTTCTGACAGAAACTATTTGCTATTTCAGACCATTGGAAGTCCTAACCCAAAGTCAGCTGTCACTGACTTTCATTTGTACGAATCAGAATTTGGGTTGACATTTTGTTATTGCAAGAATTAACCCTACACAATGAACTCTTTCCCCAACACATATACACCCACAATTTGCCTGCAGGTACATACCGCAGTTACTTTCCATAACTGAAATACCGTTACGTGAAGTGTGTTACCCAGAATGCATAGAAGACAGTAGAAGATAAGAGTGACCACAATCATTTGCTAAACACCATTAAATTCACAAGAGGAGAAAAGGTGCAGGTGAGAGGGATTGTGTCCTCTGTGCTAAAATAACTTGTTTAAATTGGATTTAATAACAAGCAGGAAACAAACTCATTGACAGAGAGATTCATCACAGTTTGCAGCATACTGCATCATATACTAAACATTTCCAGCAGCAATATGGACTCATCCTTATTTCACCTAAATCCATCCTATGGAAGCAAACCACACTAGCAGCTTAACATAAAAGCATAGAACTAATAGTATAAATAGTATTCTCATTAAATGCTTTAAATAATGGCATTAATGAATGTAGCCTGCCCTCCTACCACCACACAGATGCAAAGAACATTTTGCAAAAGAGCACAACAGGCCCTTTAAAGTGCAAAGGGAATTATACATTATAAGGCAAAGAAATAGTTAATCATTCTGGGAGTATAGAAGTGGCACAGTTCTTTTGATTTTTACATAACTGTTGTGCTATTAAATAGAGTAACAGCCCTAAGTTAAATAACGAAGGTCCTTTCAAGGGTCCATATATATTGCTTTTCTGCTGGGAAAAATAAAAAATTTAAAGCATGTCTGACAGTAATAATTAGGAAGTGGAAGTCGACCTTGTAACCACGAGGGAGTCAAAAGTCCCAGGATCACTACTCTATGAATTTTGATTTGTTTCTAACAAATGGATCTCTAGGAAAGATTTTTATTTGTTACCATGCTATTCCATACCAGTCATTTAGTCTCAGACTCAGTGTTACGAGGCTGAGTTATGCCATATTCTTTTTTGCCCTTTACCTACAGAGCTCAGGAGTCACCAGAGGTGGTTTTCCTTCTTTCATCAAAACTGCAAAGATTCAATCTGGTGACCTAAAAATCTAAGCAAGCCTAATCTGAAAAATGAAAGTTTTCCAGAACAAGGACTAAGTAACTTTGAAATATTAATTCCTCTATTGGGAAGCTTATTCCTACACCAAATACAAAAGATTGAGCATGATTCAGCACTGCCGAAGCTGAGTGCAAAAGTGTCTCTCCAGCCCTGAAATTCAACCTGCTTTAGTGAATTCTCATCACTGTACATTATTTGTTACATGAAGAAGCCTTAGTTAAGCAGCCCACAGCTGCTGCTGTGGCAACAGTAAGAGAAGGGATAGCTCAAACACACAGACCCCACTGTTAGGAGATAAGATTAGCTTCCTATTTATGCAAATGTGAACAATTCTCTTTATAATTATCCTAATTAAAAAAGACTAGAAAATAAGAAAATACCATAGATTATCAGGTGTGAGGCACTAGTGTGAAAGTTATTATAGCTCCAGGTCGGCTTTAGGAAATAACACACTTACTTCACCTGATGCTGTGTTGGGAAAGTGAGGAGCTCCCACAGTCCAACGACATTTATTTGTTTCTGTCTTTGAAGCCATATGAGCTCTGGGAATACATGTTGAAGGCTTGAGGTCAATACTAAATATCATCTAGGTCAACTGTACAAGTGCAACACTGTTCCTAAAAAGAGAAAATAAACAAATGCTTTTCTTAAAGCAGCCTCTGGGTTTTTATTTTTATTCCCTTTCCTAAGGGAGTATGATTAAGCAGGTATTATTTAATAAGCTTTTTAATTAAGTATTTGTGTAGCAAAGTATTATTTAACATAGATTTCACAATGTTCTTTTGAGATAATGCATTAGAAGGGAAACATTATCCATATTTATCCTTCAACCACAGTTCTGTAGCTCACACTTCCTCTAAACAAATGCATATTTTGGCTGCAGCTTTCTATAGTCTTACTTTTGTCTGGCACTGATGTGGAGCAAATAGATTGAGAGATGCAGCAATACACATAACCTTTAGCTTAGCTGTTATCACAAGGAAAACAGTTACTGTTGCTATGGTTGTTTGGTCAAACTGTCACTCCGTATCAACATTGTTAGTATTTACACTTGATAAAAAGATATCTTAAAAAAAAAAAAAGAAAGAAAAAGGAGGGAAAGCAAAGCAAAATGCTCTGCAGAAGGCAACCCAGCTCTCATCTAATCTCTTTTAAATATCTGCTGTGCTAATGCCAGCCTATATGCCTATCACTTAAATCATATAAGACTTCAAATAATGGTAAAGATAACTGGAAAATAATGAAAAATGGAACATCCACATGTATTTTATCTGATTACAGTGATGTTTAGATTTTCGATTGTGAGCCACCCGTAAGATGTTTTCAAGGTCAGGAAAACACTGCCTGAAAAAAAAAAAAATAAAAAAACAGGGATGATTTTCAAGCACATCTAAACTGCATTAAGTCTCTGTGCTATATGCTCTACAACCTGAAACCGATCCCATATGAGACTATTATTTCTCAGCATCTTGTTAGTCCTGCTTTCCACATAACCTTGTGAACTGCTTAGCTTTCTGAATAACTACCTTCAGCCCTAAAGGCGAACCATCAGCTTTTATGATTAGACTTGGAAATTTAAATTAAACTTTGTTTCAGACACAGCTGTACACAGTAAGTGTTTGAAAGTATTCCTTCAAGGTAAGTTTTCAGACAGTTCAACAGTCTAAACAGTGAAGTACGTGAGCCAAAACAAAATTAAAGTGATCCTACCACAAATCCATTCACCTGAGCTCAGATACAAGCACAAAGTGCTTTTTATTCACAGATTTCATAGCAGTGGAGGTGCCAACCCCCAGCGAGGGCCAAAGAGGATTACATAAGGAACAAGGCTCCCATTAAGCTTAAACACAGTACAGACCACTAAAATATACTGACAAGATGCTTTTTGCTGCTCTCTTTCCTCCCTCATCCATTTTTTACAGAAGCCAAGCTCTGATCATTCATCTCTACTATGAGTAGAGTGAAGGCCCAGTACAGCACTGGGATCCATCCTCCCAAAATACTCCCTCTGGAGCTTACCAGCTGCACATGTTGTCATCACATACTGTCTTTCCTTTCATTGCACAAGGTGTCAAAAAAGTGTCATCAGTCCTAATCCCCCTTTTTGCTTGGAAACCAAAACCTCCCATGTGCCACTAGGTGGACTCATGTCTGTGGTGCAAACCGCAGGGATTCGCTGTGGACATTCATCCTAGAAATCTCACTCATCACCAACACTATAAAGGCTGCTGCTAAAGGCAGCCATGTACTCTGTGGGCAAATAAGACAGAAAACTTCTGTGCTTAACAGAAGCCCAGATGAGAAACTGTTACACTCTATCTTCAGCACCAGCTTTGCTTAATGCCAGCTAAACACTGTTCACAAGGGACCAAGTGTGTAATGACGTCACACAGCTGAGACCACTTCACCACAGTCCGTGTCTCCTGAACACTTCTCTGTACTCACAGGAAATGTACTGCTGTGCTCTGCTCATCCAACTACATATGCAGCAAGACACAAAAGCTTTCTAGAGGAGTCTGTTTTCCTAAAAATTCATTTGCTCTGCTGTCTTCAGGAAATAGGATGCCTGTTTCCACCCTTCCAGGTATAATGGAGCCAATATTTTATCTGTTGGCTTCATGTGAAAGGGTGAGAAAGGTTGTTTTATTCTATCCTGATGATAAGGTACACAAATGGTGCATATAGACCACTGGTTTGTGCCTATTGCTGCAGAAAAACAAGTAGTAGACAAGTAAATGAAAGTGGGTTTATTTTAAAATGGTGAGAAACTATGTCTTCTGGTGTTTTAAGACAGAGCCTTCTCCTTTTACGTAATCAAAACTAGTAGTTTGGTCTAATACTTTCCTAAAACTTCATCCCAAAATGGTGGCTTAGGAGCAGTGGGCTCCCACATCAGATGTAACAGATATTGCTTTGCCCTGCACGCTCCTGCAATACAGCTCGTAGGTGAAGATAGATTAATGTACAGCCCAGCAGTATTGAAGTACAAAAAATGAAGCTATCATTAAAAAGATTGAGGTCGAAAACTACAAACTACCATCTTGTCCTGGTAATGCATGCACAGCTGCTGAAGTACTCAACATTTTGCTAGAGTCTTTTCTGGCTGTATTCTAAGGCTTCAGACTTTATTGTGGACAACTCTCAGTCTTAATTACTACAGCACCTAAGTTGTCAGTTTCATGTTTGGGCAAGTTAAGAGAAAAGCAGATGCTGACAGTTAAAGGTTTTTGTGAAGAAGTGAAGGGTTTGCCATAATAGGCTCTCCAGAAGCAGTAACAACACAGTATATTAAAGTGTAAATAGAATAATCACTTATATCAGCAGGGTAGGCAAGAGTGCTGCTTGCTCTGATATTAATGCATTTTTTGAGTTACTGTTCCTGAACTCAGTGTACTAATTTGCTTTTTATAGTGATTAGAACCCACTGGGAGAGGAAAGGGTGTGAGATTGACCACCTATCTGATGAGCAGCATTTCCACCAATTCATTATAAGACACTTTGCAAGAACATTCTTTTTCTCTCACACTTGCAGTGCCACTTAAGAACTTAGGCAAAATCAGATATAAAAGATGAAATTAATCTGAAATGGGAAAGGAAGGAAGTCTAAGGAAAAACCTATTTCTAATGCTCTTGTGGATGTTGCTCAGATATATTCATCAGGTGAAAGGACAGAAGCAAGCATTGTGTTCTCTCTCTCTTTGATACAAACATGAGGCTCTACAGAAGAACGAAAAGCTACTTCGGCTCTCATGAAATCTCAAAACAATTTCCAGCAATAAGAGAAGTGTTGCTGTAATACAACATAATAAAACTCAAGTACTATATGTTGTGCAGTTTAAACTATCCCTCTAATTCTACCTGAGCTTTCTGTTAGCCATTCCAAACTGAGTCAGTAAGTCTTCCCCCAAGCTTTTGCAAGTGTAATAAACTTTCTTGGAAGGTAAATAGATGTATGTCTGGAGTAAATCATGAGGGGCAGAAAGAAGGTATCTGAGCACACCAGTTTCCTTGTGAGCTCTAAAATCAAAGCAATTATAGATCACTTTCTAAGCCAGAAGCCAGTAAAGAAGCTAGATTGTCAGTGCAGCAATAGGAGGGAAATAAATTAGAAGACACCAATATAAGAAATGGAAACATAAGAACAATTATCCTTCTGGGGCATTACATATTCAAACAAGGATGAGAAATTACAAAAGCGAAGTCAGCACAAGTGTGTCAAGCTATTCAAGTTGCTACATATCATGGAATGAGAGCAGAGATAGATATGAATTTGAAGGGGATAAAAGCTGAAACACAAGGGGCATTGTAGGGTCAGGAGGGACGGGGATAAGCTCAGAGCAGTCTGACAGTGCTCTACCATGCATGGGCATAGTTACTGAACAATGAAATGTTATTAATAAAAAATAGTTTGAGAACAAGCTGAATGGCCATCCTTGAACTTATTCAGGATCTTCTTCCAACTCTGTCTGCATATGTGCATTTTTAGGGGAGTTATTTAATGTAAATAAACAACAAGCTTTTTCACAGCTCCTCTGTTAACTTAGCAGAACATGAACTCGCTCTGATCCAAAGTTGTGTGACTGCAATGACTGCAGAGCAGTTGCAGAGCCCTCTGCCCAAGCAGGCTGCACAGCTCCAGCTTGGGTTCAGGACTGGCACAGGACAAGCTGGAGGCTACGAGCACTACGCAGCACAGACCCTCCCCAGCTCCTCTTACTCCTCATTTGCTTTGTTCTGGTTTTCACTGCTCAGCCAGGCATGTGTTTCCACCACAGGCAAAGCAGCTGTGAAGCACTTTGTGGCACTGCACCTGCACCTTGCATAGCAGCCAGGTGAGTTAAACAGCAGGTGCGCACTGACATGGAGATCTTCAAGAGAATATTGACAAGATATTGTTATAAAATGCAACAGCTTATTCACTTCAGCAACAGACACTTTCCAGATTATCCCCTTAAGCAAAGAACTTTGTTAGTAAACACCAAACCCTCAGTCTTGGGGCCACTAACAGGTGGTTGTAGCACTGTGTTTTCTATTGAGTTTCTGATCTAGTTGAAGATGTCCCCAGTGACTGCAGGGGTATTATACTAGATGACCTCTAAAGGTGTCTTCCAATGCAAACCCTCCGACATTATTGTTTATCATTGCTACACATTCCTCCTTCCCAACAGTGTTCACCAGGAAATGGCAGGCTTATTCCACACAGTGCTAAAATGATATCATTTTCATACAGGGTGAAAAATTAAACCAACCAGACTCACTCTCTTTGCAGTAAGATGTGGGCCCACACCCTCTCAAACCTCCTGTGTCTGTGACAAATCCATGCAGAGGCCCTTACTCAGCTGAGACAGAAGAGACAAACTTCACTTCAGCAAAATCTAATGGCAAATGTTAGACTGCAAAGAATTATTCAAGGTGGAAGAGCTCACATTGATTCATGCATAACAATTAAAAGTCCTACTTGACTTCACCTGGCAGAGGTTCAGTAGTGTCCAAGGCACAGATGCCAAATAAGCCCACATACAGGAGGAGTCGATCTATCAGTTACAATGACTTTAGGATTTAGCTACCAGACAATAAAAGGCATCACACAGAGACACATTTCTAAATTTAGGAAGGCACACATCTTTTGCATCTTAGTTTACCCATGATGCAGAAAAAGAATAACAATGTAAATGGGAACAAAGTCCATGTAATCCAGAATTTGGCTTATAATGTCTAAAAGGTGAATTTTGCTAGGTTTCTACAGACACTAGGTACAAAAAGTGAAAATAGAAATTGTTAAGGCCAAAGTAGAACTGGAAAACTGTTAACTAAGATGGAATTAATCCACAGGCGGTGATACTAGAGATTTTACATCACACGAGGATGTAACATCTCCTGTTGTGCCACTGCTTTGTCTTTCTCCCTGTGATGCTTCAGGCTCAGCCATTTGTGGGTTTGCAGGTTTGTTTGGTTTACAGGAGCAGTACTCAAAGTTCAGCTGACAAGCAGCTTTTCTTCCTGGGAGCAGCCACCGCTGCATCATCTTTGTGTATGAAGCTGCCTTTCCCTGCTCATAAACAGCGATCTTGGGATGGATGGTAGGGGGGGATCTGTTTGGATTTATATCTGATCCACGTCCTTGGTTTCTGTGCTGGTGTCCCCTTTGAGCAGTGTGCTCTTTCCTGCCTCTTGCAACAGCAGGCTGCCTCCATCTCTGGAGACTTTCAGGGCTCACCTGGATGTGTTTCTGTGTGATCTGCCCTGGGTGACCCTGCTCTGTCAGAGGGATTGGACTTGATGATCTTCAGAGGTCCCTTCCAGCCCCTGCCATTCTGTGCTGAGCTTTTGAACCATTAAAATTGGAAAGCGGTGTTAAGTTGTGGTGTCCTGCTGCAGACAGCAGTCTATGATTATTATTTTATTATTTCTCCCTCTCCCCCAATATCACAAACACGGATTGCTCATTTTTCATGCAGCCTTTCCTCTGATGGCCTGGCAAACTGGGACCTGACAGTCACAGAGAGCCCAGGGCAACAAAGCTGGTGAAGGGTCTGGAGAACAGGGCTGGTGAGGAGCAGCTGAGGGAAGTGGGGTTGTTTAGTATGGACAAGAGAAAGCTGAGAGGAGACCTCATTGTTTTCTACAACCTCTCAGAAACAATGTTGGAGTGAGGTGGGGGTTGGACTCTTCTCCTGAGTATCAGGTGATAGGGTGAGAGGAAGTAGCCTGAAATTGTCACAGGGGAGGTTTAAGTTGGATATTAGAAGAAACTTCTTCACTAAGACTGTTCTCAAAGAGTGGAACAGGCTGCACAGGGAGGTGGTGGAGTCACCATCCCTGGAGGTATTAAAGAAATGTGTGGACATGGCACTTTGGGACATGTTTTAATGGCCATGGTGGTGTTAGGTTGACATTTGGACTCGATCTTAGAAGTCTTTTCCAACTGAAACGATTCTATGATTCTGTGATTCTAACACGTACTGATGTTTTTGTAAAGGGTGTTTTTCCATTGAATCATGCTGGGTTTTGGTGTGGTTTCAAGAACATCTTATTTGGTATAACAACCCTAAATGAAACATCCCTCAGATGAAACTGTACCCCTTCTTTCAGCAGTAGAAGCAGACCAGATCATAAAGCATAACCATCACTTTACCCTTCAGTTTTCACAGCACAAGTCCA
>WBNM01038980.1:146704-184382 GCA_013399055.1 Ramphastos sulfuratus | reverse complement strand
AAAAAAAAAAAAAAAAAAAAAGAAATAAAAAAATAATAATTTTGGAAGACATGAAAACTCTTTCATCCAGAATAACTTTTCTGTCTAAATCTCTCATCTGGCAGAACTAGTAGGGGCTTTTTTATTTTATTATATCAGGATAGTAAGGGCCAAGACAGACTCTGAACAAATTGTTAAGACAGATCGTGGTCAACACACAAAGCAGATTTCAAGGAGACCTTCTGCTCAACCCTCCACAGTAGGAAGCTGAGAGATGAGGTAGATATGTGCACAGATGGAAAGAAGTAGAAAGATCTGTATCACTCAGCCTTTCCCTGGCTTTGACCTTCCTTCACACTTGGGAAAGGGGAAAAAAAAAAAATTAAAAAAAAAAAAAGAGAGATAACCAAGAGGCAGACAGGCAGCTGGACTTAACATTCCTGCAAGTAAAACCTATGCATGGGAGATATCAAGTGTTCCCTAGACCTGGGCCTCTGTTTCTCCTGGTTTCTCAGATGCAGTGATGTGCAGCTGCATCTGTCATGAGGCATTATGTTATGTCAGCAGTGTAATGCAATAAGAGATACAACTGGTTCTGGCACATAAAAAAACGACAAATCACTCTAGAGAATTTGAAGAGACAGTTTTCTGGAGGAGCGCAGGTGCAGAAGCTTGGATGTAACAAAAGTTCTTTCAAATGCAGGAAGTAAACAATAAAAAAGGGCATTTTATCCTAAGTAGATTTTAGAAATTAAGTTTCCTATCCAAATGTTTTGCTACAGCTGCAAACCACAGATTCAAAAACTGACAAACAAGATTTCTTTCAAACTCTACATAAAGTGAACGGCATAGAGTGAAAGAGACTGAGAATTTCATACCCATTAAGATCCCACAACTTCAACTAGGAACTGAGTACAGACTAAGAAATTGCCCAGTCTGTACATCAAATTGTCTTTTGATGGAAGTTCAACCATTTCACATGTTTGGAGTTGTACCCTCACATAGATATTAGCAGTTACAAAGACCTAGTCAAAGCTTCCTGGGCTGAAACTCAGGTGATGAGAACTTTCAAGTGCTAGAGCAACAGCAGCAGCCCTTAAGCTACAGCAGAGGAGGAGGAGAAGTCTCCTCTTCTACTTTCGTGCATGGGATGGCCATGAAGAGTCTCCCTGCCATTTACATGAATCTAATGGGAGCTAATCATCAGGAGCAGGAAAATACAGAAATGTCAATGATAAGAAAAAAACTAAGAGCAAATTCCTCTTCACATTAAAAAGGAAAACTAAGCAAAGAAACAAAAAATACCACCAAACCAAACCGAATAGAAAATAACTGGCATGAAATGGTGGGTGCCACTTTTGCCCAAACGCCTTAGATCCTCTTAAGCTATGAGTTTTGCTCCTCAGTGAAGCCTGGCTCACTGATGTTTTGCCAGTACTAGGCATAATCTTTTGAAATCAAATTACACATGTGCAACACAAATTAAATTTTTGGCTTACACTGCAATAAAACTCACAGCTTTTTTTTTTTTTTTTTTTGGAGGAACAAAAAAGAGAGGGAAATAATACCTAATTATATGTCAAAACCAACTTCTTAGAGATGTAGATAACTCCAGCCACGAGGGACGTCTCAAATCACAGGGAGGATATGTATTATTGGATACACACATGACCTTTTTCATTCTTGCAAAGTTACTATTGGCATGAAACTAGTTGAATATTTTCTCAGGAATGTAATGTTGCTTGGAAATAACCTATCATCACAGCACACTTACAGCACACATTGGCAACCAAAAAGCTTCTTCCAGAGATGCATGGGTCAAATGGCCTCATTGCATTTCCCCAGCATGTAAAACACTCAGCCCAGGAAACAAGGATTTAGAAGTATCAAGCAGGGCTGTGTTATCAAAGAAGAGTGAAATATGTTATTTACATATAAGACTGGAAGTCAGCTATTATCCAAATTTGAAATTAAATTCTAGCTTTGGTTTGTTTGTTTTATTTTATTTACCTCTGTAAAGCACCTAATACAGTATCTGAGAAATCTCTCAGCAGTGTTGCAGCCTCAGCTAATGTTTCTAGAGCTTTCTGAATGGAGAAATAGCACGACTTAATATAAGGAATCCATAGATCTAACAAAGATTTCTTTTTCCACTCACTGGCACACCAATTTAATTAAGATACCAAACCAATTAATAAGCCCTACTAATAAAACCCACTTTCTATTAGCATATTAAGCTAAAGTAATTTCTCCCTGTGACTATTTATGAGAGTGGTTATTCATTTATTAACTGCTTACATAGTAACAACACTAAAAAAATACCATTGTTTGAGGACTAAGCGGATAGGGAATTAAATGTTGTGTTTTTACATTACAGCAGTTTTTAAAATATATATCCAGTAAGAATGAAAAGCCAGGGAGAAATTCCTGTAAATAAGAGTAAAAAGTAGATGTGTCCCCATGTTTGCCAAAGCCACTTAAGTCAGCCATATCTACACATATTTAACTGAATTTTCTGGCACCTTGGTGTCTATGCAGACTGCCATAGATATAGGGGGTCACGGGAGTAACAGACAATGTTAAAACTAAAGTCACTTTTAAGCCAGTTAAGTTTTCTCATTGCAATTACAAAATCCCATATATTAAAAAAGATTTAATGAGTAAGTCCCCCACTTCAAGCAGGAGAATAGAGAGCACCAATGCCAGCTTCACCCGCCTGGGACACTTCCAGCAGCGATGAGCCAAGTGAAGATTGTTGCCAAACATATTTCATGTGAAAGAATTTTGCAAACCTCCCTGAAGGAAAGTATCATTATTCAGGAAATGCTCTCTCCCAAGTGGTAAACAGAATTTCATTTATCATCTTCTGTTAATTGCTGTCCCCAACCATCTCGTTCCACTAAAGCAAGCAAAAGGAAGTTTTCTGGGATGAGGTCCACCACTATGAGGAAACAGATTCAATTAGACCATTTATTTTCACTCTTATTTGAGGCAATTTCTGCTTTTTATTCATACTGAATCTGATTTTGTGGCAGGAACATACATCATATCCAACGGAAGCTGCTGCAGGATGCTCCCAAATTTGTCCCAGTCATTAGATGAGATAGAGGAGGATCTGAATAAAGATGCAGAGAAGGAAGAAGTATCAGAAACAAAACCACGTGGGTGAGATGGAGATTTCTCCCAGCATCATAAATGTAGTATACCTAAAGTATGCTGTTACACTAAATGATCTTCTAGGTAGGTTCCAACCAGATATATTCTGTGATTTTGTGAATCTGTTTATGCTAGGCTTGTAAAAAGCAGCAGAAAGCCTTCCACATGATGGAAGGCTGCACAGAGAAGTATACAGAGTCTCCTTCTACGAAGACTTTCAAACCTGCCTGGATGCGATCCCATGCAACCTCATTTAAGCAAACCTGCTTTAGCAGTAAGGTTGGACTAGGTGATATCCAGAGGTCCCTTCCAACCTCTGCTATTCTGTGATTTTGTGATCATGAAAAAATGTAGGTTTTCCAGAAGTTTCTGGGGTCCTCAATGAATTTCATCCAACTTTTATCCAAACTAAAAATACTGCAACATATTCAACATTCCTTGGGAATTTCTGAATAAGCCAGAGTAAAGCAAAGGTCACAGATTGATGAGAGTGAGTCAGGAGTAGACAAGAGGTTTACATTAAGTCCCACCCAAACAGGCCGTGGACATCGAAGCTGTCACCTGAACTTCCAGTTATGATGGAGAGGCCTGAGAAAAACAAACTGTACATGTGACACAGGAAAAGTGTTTTGACAAGAAAAAAAATTAACCCAATTCAACTATTTCTTATTATATTTCTACTTACAAAGAAATTAATAGCTACAGAACCACACACAACTGGGCAGAAATGTCAGGGATGACATTAGCTTCTTTGTGGAAAAAGAAAGAAAAAAAAAACCTGGCACCTGGCAGTTAACTTATTGAATCACTTGCAGTGGTCAATCTCAGTTTTTGCTAAAGATGAAATATTCAGGTAATGTACTTTCCAAAGCTGGAGGAAAAATAAACTTAAACAAACAAGTAGCTACCAAAAAAAAAAAATATAGACAATATCATATCCTGAAAAAGACACACTAATGGATCTTGTAAACTAATTCATGCCATCATTCAGATAGTATTTTAATCATCAAGGATGGCTTCTTCACAGTGGCTTGAGTTCCATAAATCAAAACCTGTTTTAATTAGAATAGTTTCCCAGCAATCCCTTGTACATATAGCTATGACTTCAGCTAAAATAAATTGTCAGAAATAAAAGCATACATCGAGTCAGACAGTGGCACAAATAAAAGACAACTTAATTTTCATCACTTCTGTTGGTGCTGTTTCTGTTCATTTTTTTCATTAGAGATTCCCCCACCACTGATCTCCCTAAGGCAAAGCTTACATGAGTGTGATCCTGAGCTTGGAGAACCTGGTGTGTTGGGCTATTTTCACAGCAAGTGACAGGATGAGAGGAAATGGCCTCAGGTTATGCCAGGGGAGGTTTAGGTTGGATATTAGGAAAAATGTTGTCACCAAAAGGGTTGTCAAGCCCTGGAACAGGCTGCCCAGAGAAGTGGTAGAGTCACTGTACTGGAGGTATTTTAAAGATATGTAGATGTGGTGCTGAGGGAGGTGGTTTAGTGGTGACCTGACAGTGTTAGCTTTACAGGTGGAATCAATGATCATAAGAGTATTTTCCAACCTAAATGACTCTATGACTCTATGTATTAGCAATAGTGAACTGCTGGAACCTCACTAAAATTCCACTCTCCTTCAAATGAATTAATCAGGAAACTTCTGACTCTTGTTTCTCTGTTTTGAAGGATTATAGTGATAAACATTCTAAAAGGGAGGGTTGCCAGGTCAGCTCTACCACACCAAAGTGATTATGAGGCTTTCCGACCACTTTCAGTACCTCTGCCAGCCCTCACATTGCCAGTCCTTCAAGGCACTTTGGGCCTCTCTACCTTAATATTTGGTGTACTTCAGCCAACAAAGTGCTTCCACTGCCACTTCCTCCTCCCCATGGAATGGCAGTACGGGACTCACAGCATTTACAATTCCTACAGCCCCTGTAAGTACTCACAAAAAAACTCCACATTTGTTTTCTGTGAAACCACCTATTTCTCTGGGACTTGAAAGTGTTAACATTGTCTCTGTGAAGCTCTGCACCCACTGCTACATTTTTTGGTTCTTTATAATGTCAAAATCCCTCTTTCTAAGGTAAGTGAAATTAAAGAGCTCAGGGGTGCAAATATTAATCTTCTATACTATAAATATTTTTATACTAACCAAAATGCTGTCAGATTCCTAAAGCGGCTTAGAATACATAGCCAAATCCCTAATTCCTCGCATCATTTTTCATGATCCCTTGCAGTTTTCATGGTGCCTTGCATGCTGAACTCTGTTGTAACACTTAGAGGTCCCTAGAAATACATTAGGATTCCAGACTTATATGACTTTGGCTGTACTTGCCCTTTTAACCCCAGGGAAAATGGCAGTGGACCATATCATACAAAAACTGTGTAAGGTTTTTTCTTTTCCCTTAGGTAAAGTACACTCATTCAACAACACATTTCCTGGCTTGCCTAAGCTCAGCCTCACATTGAGTGTAAAAACTCCAATCTGCAAGGAATACACGTAACAGGTAAACAAGTCAAGCAAGGTCACATAGCCCAAATGGATTAGAAATAAAACCTCAGGTCAGTGCCTCAGGGGGCTGCTGAAATCAGGTTTGCTTCATATACTTATGCCAACAGAAGATTTGTTGCAGAAGTACTTCAGTTTTCCCCCCAGAAAAAATTTCTATGGAGTCTCTAATCTGCATTTCAGTCACCCCATCCCAGACAAATGTGTCATTGTAAAATACAATGTATCCTATAACTCATTCTCCCTTCTATTTCTCCTCTCGCCAGCATAATAATTGCCAGCATAGCACTATTTGTCTGAAGAAAGTTATTCCTGATATATACTAGAGTAAGAAAAAGGACAATCACTCCAAATTAATTATTTAGAAATTAAAAAATAAGGAATCCAGACCATTTAAATCTGGGCTTTACATCTGGTATAGAGAAAAATGAAAGTACAGATGTGTTTAACCTAGACAATTATTAGAAAGTGATGTGACCTATGGTCCTATCAGTGTAACACAGCAGGTCCTTCTGTGGGCAGAGGTGAAGCTGGGAAAGCTCTGAATGTGAGCCAAAGCATTATAGGGTACAACTGGGTATCTCCTCCCCTAGCATTCAAAAGAACTTTTTTTTTTTTTTCCCCTGAAAGGGATCAGTTCTCTAATAAGACTGAATTACACACATCTCATTAACTGGAAGAAAACATGTGAAGAGTGGTTTATGGGAAGGAAAGCATATAAGAAAGGCTAAATTGGATCTTAAATAACTGTTGGAACTAAGGATTCTTTGCTCGGTTTTAATGTTTTTTTCCTCATCTCCTGAAAAGAACATTACACTGGAGGAACTGCTGATGATTTTTTGACATTATGTCTGGATTTGGTTGGGTTTTTTTAAAGGTACTCTGTAATACAATCTCCAAACTTTATAATAATAGCATGATAGCTCAAATATTTCAGGAATCACGTGCAAAATCAGCCAACTTGCATGTACAGTCTGAAACATCCTCTGGTCATCAATACACAACTGCTCAACAAAGGCAGCTTTGTCAGCAGAGTTGTTGAGAATAAACCAATAGGTGGTCTCACCAACTTGTATAAACGCAGGAATCCCAGTCATGAAGCGATGAATCAAAGTCTGGTATGGGCATATCTCCAGCATTTTTTGTGGGATTTTGTAAAACAAGCCTCAGCATCCATTTACAGGGCTGCAAGAGTTTAAAGACTGTACTGAAGCTGATCAAAGTGGGAGGGAAATTTTTCAAGTGTTTTATTTTTTAGAAATCTGCCTTTTGAGATTTTTTTTTTTTTTTTTAAGTAACAATGCAAAGATCACCCAGTTCTGTTCCAAATGGACTAGGATGTAAATGAGAGATACAGTCACTGGCCAAGAAATCACAGAATGGTAGGGGTTAGAAGGGACCTCCAGAGACCTTCAAGTCCAACGCCCCTGCCGAAGTACAATCACCTAGGTCAGGCCACACAGGAATGCATCCAGGAAGGGTTTGAAAGTCTCTAGAGAAGGACACTCCACAACCTCTCAGGGAAGCCTGTTTCAGTGCTCTAGCACCCTACTAGTAAAGTTTTTCCTTATGTTGGAACAATCAAACACCATATTTACTGGGATCTGCATCCACAGATCCTGCTTCCCATGGTTTGCAACAAAGCAGGTTTCGGCCTTAGGTTCCAACAATTTCTGAAACTCCCAACGAATTCTTCCCTGTGTGTTTCTACTCAAGGCACAATGCAGGGACTATCAATTATGAATGCTGGTAAGTTCAGGAAGGAAGAAAAACAGCCAAGATACTGGGAATCATTTGGAGACAACAATGAACTCAAACAAAGCCTGCAGCAATCTGTTTCATATCATACCTTGACAGAATTTTGAGTTTAATAATTCTTACGGAATTATGGCTTAGGGAGATGCTGCAGAATAAGCTGTGGCACAAATAGATGAGAGCACCTACACACCATCAAGGTAAGATCCTGCTCTTACCACAACACACCATGGGGTAAACATGGCATAGGTGATACATCTTTCCTAGAGCTACTATTTTAATGCTCTTCATTTATTTGCATTCACAGCGAGGTAAAAGGCTGCACACGAACAGCTGCTCTGAGTTCTCACAAATTCACACCCTACCTTCTCCTGCAGAAATGTAATCATTTGCCCACTTACCTGAAAGTAACACAGTTATATGTCAAATTTTACTAACAGGATCATGGCGGGTGTCACTTTAATTTGGAATTATGGTAGTGAGTTGTTCATCAGAATTTTGTTAATCATATTTGCAAAGTGTTAGCATTCAAGAGGCTAAAAGGGAATGTTTCTCAGGGAATATCTGCAGGGCTGTGTAGGCAGCATGCTGTGCTTTTGTGTGTGCCACTCCTGTGCCTTTTCCTATGCCCATGCTGTTGAAATACACCATACATAATAGGCTAAAACACTTCCAAAAGCAAAGTTAAAGCGGCACTAGTGAAGAAGCTAGGAGCTGGCATAGAAAATATTCTTTAAAATGTGTTGTGGTTTTCTCACTTCCTAAACCTGAAAGACAAGGTTGTTGGTAAGTTTCTGAAAGGTTTTTCCCTGCAGTAGCACAGCCCTTTAAAGAGGCTGGTAAGAGGCTGGCAAAACGCTGTGGCCGGAAGGCATGAAGGGCATACATTAACATACTTTGATTACTTCTGTTTTTCAATGTAAATGTGGTCTGCTCAGCATCTGGTACAAGTTATGACAGTAGCAGTTAGTAAACATCATTGACATTCAATTCTCTGATCTGAAGCTTTACAATATCTCTGATTCTGCAGATTTTTATTGGAACAATATTCATCATGTGAACAGGAAACTACCTCAAAATACAGTAGGTTCTGCTCCTTGGGAACATGGCTGTAACTTTCCCAGGGCTCAAATCTTTGACAGTGGGTGACAGGATTCCCTGGGAGTTGCAGCACAGCACTGATCACCTGCATACATGTGTGCATATCTCCGGCTCCTTCTCTTGATAGGGGCAATTCAAATTCAGCTCAGCAACACTCCTACCGCATCAAACACTTCTCCTCTGAGAACAACATGGCAAGCCACAGCATATCTATTGGAAATAAAAGTGAACTGCTGGTAGCAGAAGTACCTTGGGCTGGAAATCCCACTCTTTGTGTACACACATCCAGTGCTCCTACTCTCACCAGTTTTCTTTCCAGACAGGAAATTGAGAGTTTCATGCTACCTGTCTTCTTGAGTCCTCTCACACTAACTTCTCCCCTGTGACAAGCACACCTTTCCTGGTTGCTGTGGCTGGCATACAGATAGGCAGCTGCAAACCTCATCCTCACTGATAGCCCTCACTACACACCACTGAAGTGGAGATCCTCCATTTGAAGTCCAAAGCAGTGAGACTTCATATTTATGGTTTAACTCTAACTTGATTCACCCAATGGCTCCTGTCTCTCTAAACACCAAAAATCCAGAGGGAAACAGGAACTACAACCTAACTCTAATTTATCCCATTTTAAGAACAAGTGGGTTACTGGCAAACATTGGAACCACACTAGCAGTGCCACTTTGCCTCACACTCTCTAGTGCACTGTGCTCTTGATGGCATGGGGACATTAAAACAGTCAATACATTATATCTTAATGTTCAACAGCTTCAACCAGAGTGCCCTAGGATTCATCAGTAGCAATCAAGCAGTTAATACATCCACAGCCAACTTGTTGATGACCAGATTCTCATGCCCTGTTGGTAAATCTGTACGTTTCTCCTCACTCTGATATGAAACTGCCCTTTTCATCCCCCCAGGTAATGCACAACCACTCTCTACCAGTCAATAACTCAGTGCTCTTTTGACATTCTTTTGAATCTATATAGTTAATTAAAGTATGTATGTATATCCAAAATCTATACTTATTAAGCTTGGATTACAGAGACCTTTCCTTGCTCAGTCTGAAAAACCATGCAAAATATGAATACCCAGACAAAGAAAACTGCTCTAGTTCTTGTGTATTTATTTGGCTTGAGATCTGCCACCAAAGAAAAGAGTGTCATTACTTGAACACCAAGCCTTAAGTGATAGATTCCAAGAGCATCATTTTTTGAGCCATTAAAGGTTATCAGGCCTATATGGTTGCTAAGATACCATGAATCATGAAGGAAAATATAAGATAATGGTGGGGAGACAGTGTGATGTTTATTGGCCTGTGTTCTCTGCATCTTTCTTAATAGCATCATGATTAGGATCATTTTCAAGAGTTCCCATCTATTTTCCAGGTAGGTGCAAGAATGCAACGGCATTAAATTGGCAAATGTTGTTTATAATTCATATTTTGCCATGAGTAAATGAATTTGTGGAAGTCAAGATTTGTAATTACTAGAGCAGAATTTATTAGTAAGTAAGACTGTGTTAGTGTGCAGATTTCTTTCCTGGCTATTAAATAGTATCTTCAGACTTGGAATGAAATCATCCTTCATTGATTTCAAGTATATTCTGTGATAACACAGATTGTGCTTTCAAAGAGTTTTTAAATTAAATTTGTAGCTGAGGTAATTGCTGTTGCAAAATTATGCAACTGAAGTAAAGCTTTATGCTGGACCTTTCTTGATATTATAATTTAACTGCCTCTTTTCTAAATCATACAAGTATGAGATGCCAGATTAGGGTAAAGCATTAGGATATTGCTGAATTATTTCATGTTTTATTTGGGGAAGTAGCAAGGAATGAATCTGTAGTGCAGTAAGCAATGGTCACACAATCCCCCACAAAGTCCTTTCCAGGTTCTCTCTTCCACCACTTTCAAATGGTGAAGTCCAAGATGAGATGAGTACAAATCAGCCACTCTCTCTGACTTGCTGCCCCAATAAAAAACACTTAAACAGATGTAATTCCTGCACCAGTGGACAGAAATAGCTAAACAAATGTAATAGGTGCTTCCCATCTGCTGTGCAGGAGACCCACAAGCTCGAAGACAGGATACCCCATAACGGTCTTGCAGTTAGCCTCACTGGATTACAAAGCACTGAAGGGAAATTTTCTGGCTAAAAAATGACACTTCCTCAAACAAAATTCTTCTCAACTGAACTGATTTTACATCACAACCAATAAAGCACCGTTTTGAATAATTTTTCCTTTGTATTAAATAAACAAGGATGTGAAAATTCTAAATATTCCAACTTCAAAGATGGAGAAATTGGCCTGCTGTCTTGGCAAAGCACTTCAGTTGGTGTAATATCCATCATCTAAAAGCCAGAGATCACGTGTAGACATGATAATCACATTTAAGTTCAGAAGAGGTCTTACTTTTGAAAAGAGCATAGAAGTTCTGTTATTGGGACACACTACTACAACACTACATCTTTGAGTGTTCCAAGAAAGGCATACAACAGAAGCCAGACAAAAACTTCCTAGGTGGATTTCACTTGTCCAAGCTTTCAAATAAAACATCTTCTCATTCTGCACTTCAGACACATTTTAATATGATTTGCGAGCTACTTTTCCCATGACAAAACAAAATACATCTCAGGTGAGTAAAGAAGCTGGAGACACACAGCGGAAGCACTGAGCAGGAGATCCAAGTGACATTATACTACGACAATGAATCTGCATCTTCTTTGCAACTGAAACTGAACCCCTCACAAGAGAGGACAAGTGACACCTTCTTGGAACTATGCCCTGTGTTAGTGTATGGTTATTGTATTAGCCTGCAGTTCTGACCTGAAGAAAGGTTTCCCTGTCCTTGACAAGAACCACAAACAAATGCCTTGTAATCTAACTCTTTCAAGAGCACATTCATTTGAAAAACAGAAGATCAGTAGATGAGCCTAAGAGAGACCCACTGACAACAAAGGGGCAGTAATATTTCTAATTTCCCTGACACCTGCAAAGACGAATACCCACCGACATCTGAGTACTGTAACTTTTAAAAAAGTAAATGAGCCTTGAAAATTATCTGTCAGCTAAAATGTACCCAAGGGCTTGCTTTGCAATGTTTCTTTTTTTAAAGAATGTTTGTTTTAATATTATTGTTGCAACCAGCCAAAGAAGAATGTAGAGCCATCATAAAAAATATGAGTAGATACCTAGTTGTTAGAGCTGGTTTAGGAACAATCATAGGAGTGATGGACTGTGTGACCCAGGAGAGGTTCCTTCCAACCCTAATGATTCTCAGAATTGATTTTCTTTTGCAACTCACTTTCAGTTAGTGCTTTAGAAAAAAAATAAAAAGGGTTAGATCAATGCTAGGTTCAATGACACAGCCATTCCAGTTCCTGCAGCATTTTCTCACTGTGGCAATCTCTTTATTTTTGTATTTGTATGAAGACTATTCTCTCTTCCAGGCTGTAAATGAAAATAAGGGGTTGGGCTCCTAGTCTGCCAACTACAGGGCTGAATGTAACATTAATACAAATTAGTTAGTAGATAAAACTCTTGAGTAAACCTCTCAGAGAGTGAGTGTATAGTTATTCTGTCCACAGTTCAGAAGTGATGTTTGCATTCATTATCACTCTTGCTAAACAGAGAGAGACCTTTCCAGCCAGAAGCTAGAAGAATATTGCACAGAAATGTGCCTGTATCTCAAAAAAGATGTATTCTGTAAGTTTGCAAGGATATCAAGCCAGTTCTGTATTAACTGCCAAATTCTAGCAGTATCCTAAAGACACATTTCCAGTTTCCTCACTTTCAGTCAGCAGTCAAAAGGAGGAGAGCATTGTACTCTTGCTTCCTTCCCTTTTCAGCCCACCGACATAACAGTCTGAGCCTAGACAAAAGAAAAATAACCCCAAACTACTCCCTGCCTTTCTAATGAAGGGCAATGAAGTTGATGAAAGGTCTACAGGACAAGTCTTATGAGGAGCAGCTGAGGGAACTGGAATTGTTCAGCCTGGAAAAAAGGAGGAAGACCTTTTAACTCTCTCCAACTATCTGAAAGGTGGTTGTAGCGAAATGGGGGCTGCTTTCTTCTGCCAAGTATTAAGTGATAGAAAAAGAGGATAAGTTGCCCTAGGGGAGGCTTAGGTTGGACATGAGGAAAAATTTCTTCCCCAAAGGGTTGTCAAGCCCTGGAACAGGCTGCCCAGGGAGGTGGTGGAGTCGCCATCCCTTGGAGGGATTTTTAAGACTCGTAAATGTGGTAGTGTGGGACATGGTTTAGTGGTGGACTTGGCTGTGCTGGTTTAACAGTTTCACACAATGATCTTAAAGGTCTTTTCTAACCTACACTATTCTATAATTTTAAATGCCTTTGGGGTTTTTTTTCCTCCCCTCCATACTGCCTAATGTATAGGTATTATCCATATGGATGGTTGTATTATGGCTGGAGTACACTAAAGAGTAACTGCTGCCGGCAGATCAGAAAAAAAATTTTAATGGATGCAGGACTGTCAAGAAGGTTTGTGATGAGATGCAGAGACTAGCACAAACTGATGAGGAATGCCATCTCAGATGACCACGGTCAGATGAAACAGCTGCCCATAAAATAATTGCAGAACAAGAGGCCCAGATATTTCTCAAGGAGCCAAGACAGTTAGAGGTTTGAAGTCTGCTTAAATGCAGTAATTAAGATATCAGAACACTAATGATTTTACTGTACCACATGGTGGTCTTCTCCAAATTACTTCTTGTAGCCACTGAGATTAAGCAAAGAACAGTCTCCTTTTTGTCTCTTTTTTTATAAAGAAGGAATTGCAAGGTGAAAAAGCGAAAACAAAAATGGAAAATGTTCAATTAGGCTGAATGCCCAATATTGAAACAATAATTTGCAAGATTTGTGAGTTTCTACCATGTAATCTATTTCGGGGCATAGAGGATGCTTGGAAGCAATGGGAGTTGAAGAGGCTAGAGGGACAGGAGCTACTCTAAGTGTTCTCATGGCCTGTCATGACTTCCTGACCCAACCATGGTCTCATCTGGAGGCAGGCAGTCTGCTGTTCAAGCTGCACACTATACCTTTAATGTGCTGCTTTACTGCATAGACAGTCAGGACCTCATGTTGAAGCAGGAACCATTACAAACTGACAGCACAGATGCATCCACTTTGATGTATTCATCCCTGGGAATGCTGTCCTGCTGTTTCATTTGTCCTAGATGCTTTGTACCTCATCAGAGGCAAGACTTAAATTTGAAAATCCAAGCAGCTGGAGGCAGACCTCTCCCTGGCAAGCCCCATGGAAATCTCCCTCACACAGAGTTAGCAGCAGTCAGTCTCCCCTTGTACTTGCCATGTATCATATTTTTGCATTTCTTACTCTAAAAGTTATCCATACCAATGAGAATGTAAAAGCAAGCCACAGAGACAAAACCTGGCATTTCTACACAGTAGCAAGGCCAGTTATGCCTTAACTGGTCTGTAAAACTGTTTGTATTAAATGTTAGTACTATCTTTAGCTTTGGCTTTTCACATGTTAAGCTCTTCAGCTCTGGCCAGAAGCCTTAGCTCTGATGTAACCTCTGACAGGTGATGGCAAGGTGTCATCCTTTCTGTGTTGCTCGCACAGCCTGCACACAGTTGCAGCCCAGGATCTCTGGCTCCCTCATATTTTTTGTTCTTCTGGATTGTCCCCATTTTAGTGCTGATGCTGAAAATTACCACAAGAAAGTTCTCTCATACTTGCCTGGTCTAACTCACCTATCTCCACCCCATTCATAAGGCCGCCTCATGAATTTCAAGTCTGACACACTTTCATTCACCTTGTGGCTATATAATCCAATCCAATATTGCAGAACTAAGACTTGCAGTATTTTGCTTTTTGCATGACATTTTCGTTCTGCTTTCCAGATTTGTCATCCAAACATTTGAACTGGTTTAAAGTTCCTTGCTCATTGCATGGCTTTATGCACTGCCCTAAATCCAAGCAAAGTCTCCACCTTATGTCATTTCTCCCAGCATGCTGCCTTTCTTATCACACATATCTCCTGTAATTTTTTGGCTTTGTTGCCCCTTTTTTTAAATTTTGTAGTTTTTTTCTATTAATTCCCAGGAAGTTTCCATTGATTCACAGCTGATCAGGTTAGGTATTAGCTCCAGCTTAATCTGCCACAGTAAAAGCCTGAGCTTGGCTAACAGGTCACAAGTCATGTCTTTGTATTATATAAAGCCATTTTTCCTTAATGTATCTGAAGAGTTCTCTCTCTCCTTCTCTTCTCCTACTCTCCCATAACTCTTGCCACTTCTTGCATTTCCATCAACTCATTATGTAGAAATGTATGTAATGCAATTTAAAGAGATGGCCTACTCTGTTCCTGTTGCATATGATGTTTTCCAGATGGACAAATCCTAGATGACACGGAAGCAGCAAGTATACATAAAGTATTGCTACTTCACATAATTATAATTTTCTTACTCCAGAACACACTATATATCCAAGATTGCTCCTGATACAGAGGACTGCTGACTGAATTTTGTGTTATTTTGTCAGTCTCACAGCTCCTACAATCCATTTTTCCTATGTAGCAGACAGAGAAACATGAAGAGTTCCAGCATTTTCAGCGAGGTGTTCTGGCCTTTACATATCCTGATTTTTAGAAGCTAACAAAATATCTTGCCACCAAGACAGCTCAAGGCTTCTTGAAATGTTTTCATATTGAAAAACAGACATTTGCAGACACTGAACCACCAAATACCAACCTCTGCAGTGCGCAATTCAAAGACATTTGCAGTCGATCACAGAAAACCAGGCATCTCCTTAGACTTCTGCTCTGCATTTTACTTATCAATCACCCTCCTTGTACCCCATTGGTTACCATCCTTCTCATGTCTGTCCAAACAAATAATTTTTTCCTTCAAATGCCCTGTTAAATCTCAGTAACAGTACACTGTCTAGACACAGTAATTAAACAAACAAACAAAAATTGCATACCCATCAAATCTTGTCTTTCAAAAATGCTATAAAAACATCAGGTCCTGTTCCCAGGAGGTAAAGGCACCAAAAGATCAGAAAAATCAGCATGACTAGTCCCCTATACACAGCCCCCTAAATGAATCCATGCAAAACTCCAGTGAAAGACCAAGGACAGAGTTTCTTGTGACTTGCCTAAATCTATTCAGTATGCTTGCCTAAGAAACTAGGGTCCCGGAGGCATCCAAATATGAACAGCAAATCAGAAACCCTAAATTTACCATTCCAGTTTGGGGTTCAAAACTCAGCTTCTAGAGCAGTTTATCTTCCAAAGAGGATAATGTTGTCCTTCTAAGATTTTTCACTGTTCTGGACACGGATTGATTGATGTATTGCTTGCATCTCACACTCAAAAATCAATGTTATGAGACAGAAGAGCTATATTCTGATGTTATACATGCATCAGCTCTCTAACTATAGAGGTGGAGGAGCAGCAATTTGACCCCTCCACTTTCAGTATCTGGCTGATGACCTTTTTACAAAATTATGCTTCCATTTCCCTGGTTTACAAGATCGCTAACCCATAAGAAATAGTTTTCAAATTATGAGCTACTGAATGCAGACTAACCTCCTCATCACATTCACAATATGTTTTAACCACAGAGGTTTTCATGCCCTGTTTCATTTAGTCTATTATTATTATTATTGCAGTCTTTAATTTTTTTTTAATTAAATAGCTCTTTTCTTATGTGATAGGAGATAACAACCAGTATAACTCAGTCACTCTCAGTCCACAGATGGAATATTACACATTGTCAGTTTGTGTTCAGTGCTCACATACAATTTCACTAGCAAAAGCTCACCAAGAAAGACAACGATGCTAAATACTTTGCATTAATTTCTCTGCATCATAACAGACAAGACTTTAAATTGATATGTGCACCTGAAAGCTCCAGTGAAACTGCACAAACCTAAGTTCCAAAGAAGCATCTTCACTAATGATACAGAAATAGACAGTGTCTTGCTGCCTCCACACCTGGGGCTCCTTTTGAGAGGGTCTACAAGATTCAGAGATTGCCCAGAAGGAAGCTACAAATTTGTGTACTGCATCTGGGAGCAAACGTGCAAGGCTTGCTCCCACACCCACGGAAGTGTTATGGTACATTTCCCATTGGCTTCAGTGTCATTGGACACATGCTACTAGAAACACTGTTCATGCTCCAAAAAGTCTTTTCAAATGAGTATGGCATCACAAACCTTGTAGACTGAAAGAAGACTTCCTGTTCTCTTGAATGCTCCCAAAGCCTTTAGAAATCAAGCATTCCTGAGACTGACTTAAAGAAACTGAGGTCTGCAGGCTGGAGCGGAGCAGAGCAGAGGTAGAACTGAGGACACCACTTTTGAAGAAACTATTTTGATTTCAAGTGCATCAACACCAACTAGGTGAAAGAATGATGAAGGAACAAGGAGAATCCTTGGCCTGGACTGTTACAGAGAAGCAGCAGCAAAGCAGTGTCAAAGGCCAGAACATGAAGAGCTATGACATGGAAATGGAGGAAGCAGAGCAAAAGAAGGCTGTGCTCCTCTGCTCATATGAAGAGGATATGACAGGAAACTTCACAAGTCCCCAAAATAAGAAGGGCAGGTAAAATTGCAAGGCCTGCATGTGGTGCTTGCAGCCAGTTCAGCCAACACAATTAAAAGAGAAGTGGTCTGTTAGCTTAATACATTTTAAAAATCAAGTACTTCCAAGCAAGTGCTCTTCTTTCTTCTTCATACTTTGCTCAGCACAATGAGACAAATGCCTTTGTACCCCTGCCCCTGTGTGATGTNAAAAAAAAAAAAAAAAAAAAAAAAGAAAAAGTCTACCTAGAGCAAACAAGATGGCTGAATACATTGGGGAGGAAAAAAAATCCTATTGTCAATATATTTTTTTCCTTTCTCAGTGCTTAATCTTTACTGTTCAGGGTATTTAAGGCTCAAGTTTTGCATTGACTTCTTTAGGACTGATGACAGGCTTGAAGCTAAACACACGTTTGGATATTTTGGCACAGCAGAGGCAACAAGCACAGCACAGCAGAGGATTAAATCTCAGCTACAGTCACTACAGCCTTCGCATTGCTTTATTACTAATTTTTGCACATATGTCTGTGATCAGTTACAGGGCTCTGGCATATGGTGAGTGCACCTGCTAAGTTAGCCAGGGCTATTGCCTCAGACAGCAACGGACACTTACAGCAGGATCTGCCAGGGTATAAGGGATTATGATGTCCCTCATGCTAGAGTGCTTTGCATTCCCCAAACAAACACAGCAGCATGGCACTGTAATAATCTCAGATAAACAGTCTAAAATGTTTTATAAGTGTGCTACAGAATAGATTCATCAGTCTCCCACAGTGAAATAAATTTATTATTAATTATTGAAAATTTAAATTTATAAAGTACATTATCAGGTCATTGGCGCTCATTTGCATGATTTGGGGTGGAATACTAACAGATCATTTATGCACTCACACTCACATTTTCATCTATAAAATTACATGTATATATATTGCACAAGAAACTGGCAACTGCATCTGCGAGAGGGAAGCATAAAGTTCAACTGGTCTTTGTTACACTGCTTAGCAATAGCATTCACACTGTTCCTTTAGCAACAAAATCCCTAACCTGTACTCTCTGCATTTCCCACTTACATTCCCCCACTAGCCAATTAACATCCCCTTAAGCTGTTCACCTGCAGAGCCTTTTATTCCCAGGCCTCTGCAATACAGCTTTAATCCCTCTGCTACACACACCTCATTGCAGGGCTTACATTGTTGTAGTTCTTGATGTTTTTTCAAGTTCAAACAAACTACCTCTCCAGCAGATTTTACAGTGTCTTTAAAGAGGTTACTCTGCACCAGATCCTTTAGGACCTACCTGTACACTAGATTCTCTAGATCATAACTGTAGTCAGGCTTTTAAAGCAACTCTTTATGCAAAGACAGAGTTATTAATTATGTTTATTCCTCTGTCTTTCAACAGACTTGTTCTGGCATTGGCCTCTTCCTTCAGACTGGAAATACTGTGACAGCAGCAACTGCAACTGCTTGTACGATGTTTCCCAAAAGTAGGTTTTGGGTTGTACCTGCAACTACAAAAATGGAGATTTCTGTAGGAATTCATAGCCTGCTTGTATTTTGATTATGATTATGATTTCAACTAGCAGAGAACTCAGAAATAAACTATCTCAGGCATAAACTCCAAAGAGACAGCTTCTAAGATTTGAATACAATTAAAGCCAACCTCTAAATCTCATCTTCAGCTTGGACTTGAATCCTGTTTTTTGAGCATGTTCATTTTATATTGTCACATGTAAAACCATACCATCAAGAAAAACAGTTTAATATTTTAATTTTATCCAGTTCTGTTTATTTTTGTAAGGGTACTGAATGTCTGGCTAACAAGACTGAAGTAATTAGCACAGTATCATTTTTCTCTTCAGTGTTTTTTCCATGATTCCCTGTACACGCTAGGGTTTTTTTTCCTAAGCAAGATTTTTCTTATTTACTCTTCAACCAAATTAGTCCTCCTGCTTACACCTGAGTACACAGAATATACAAATCTAATGACTTATTTCAAACTCAGGCTTCCAAAGCTCCCCTGTCCTAGTGCTAGCAATTTTTGTCTATGGAAGACTGGAAGATTCTCCAGAGCGTATTACCATCAACATTTGCCAGAGACACTGTACAAAATTAGTCAAGGCATCTTTAATAATGCAAGAAAGGTAGACAACCCACAGAACATGAAGCTGAATAGTGAAGAATTATGAATTTTTTTTCTCAGTGCAGTTTTCATAGGTATTCTTTGTTGCTGTTTTTTTTCCCCCTGACTCATTTTATGCCAGCAAATAGTGTAGAGATCAAATAAATATATAATACACTCTTTACATGAAATACAGTTAATTTCTAATAATTCAATTAGAAATTACATTGTAATTTCAGGTGGGAAACGCAAAAGCCAGGGCTAACAGTCACACAAGCTGCCCCCTGTCCAGGCCATTGAACACCAGAAGCTAAATTTCATATCGTTCTCTTTTTGTGCCACCAAAGTTGATGTTGCTTTACAGCTAACAGGTTTTTCCTGGAACAACTCAGGATGTGATCGCATAACAGGGCCTTGACCTTTTGGCTACATAATGCTTTTGTGATCAATAGCACAGAAATTAATGTGTTTATCATATCAGAGCATTTTAAAACTTTCATACATACAGTCACTATTTCACTCAAATGCCTGTGATACTGCATTGCAAAGTGCTGGTCCAGTGCTTTCAAAACTCTGCACAGGGATAAGTTAAATTAGGCAGTCTGAAAAATCAAACCCAACTAATTTCTTCTGTTCTCCTCAGGTCGTTAATCTTCATGGGACAAATTATCACTGGCAGCTCAGCAGTGTGGCACTGATGGACTGGGGAGACAACAAAGCCACTCTGCCTTAACCGAGAGGAGAATTTGCCTCCTATTTTCTGCCCTTCTTCCCTGAAATTTCTCCTAATTTCCTTTGGGGTTTTGATGTAAATTATTAGAATTGATGATTTCTCATTGTTTTTTCCTTGGAATTATCCCTCCAAACTCACACTGAACCATCCTTTGATTCCAATTTGACAAAGCAATTTTGCAAGTTTTCAGTCGTATTTATTTGCATTCTTCTAATTTCTGCCATTCCATTCTATAGTGGAATACCAGAGCTATTCTAATAATGTTTACAACCTTAGATATTACATAGGGTCTTTATATGGTGTAACAGGCAAAATATTAGTATTAAACTAAAAGGCTGTTAGCTGAGTTCAGGGAGGAAGGGTGGAGATTCATGATGAAAATGTGAACTTTCACCACAAATATAAGAGTGATACAGAAAGGTGATTTCTATCTTGATAAAAATGAAAATTTTAAATCTAATTAGAAACAATACTAAAAAGTCTCTTTAATTTTCCCAGACAAAAATTATGCTCTTTTCAGTGTGATGTGCTGTATGCACAAATTACCTTCAGGTCACATTTGCTTTTGCCTGAAAGCTGAAGAGGAAAAATACACAAACTGTTTTCTTTAACCTACAGCAGTACAGCGAAAGGCACTGATGAGGTCACAACAGTATGTAATATATGATCAGAAAAGAAAATGGTGCCATATGTTGCTTTTCCCTTGCTGTACTGAGTTCTTTGGAAAAAGATCAACAATAGTTGCAGCTAAATCACATCATATTTTTCTGTTATCAAATGGGGTTAAAAAGTCATGTAAATAAATATACATGAACTAAACAGAAACAGCTGGAAAGTTCCCAAAAGGGACCTCTAAAAACCTCCAAATTGGACAGACCATGGTAGATCAAGGAATCATTATTAAGATTAAAGGCTTACACTAAACCCGCTGTGAAACTCAATCTGCTGAATTTTAAATGTTGATGGCACAAAACAGTACTAAATGGTGGTATTTGTTAATTTCTAAAGAGAAAGGTGACAAGAGGAGAGACTACATTTTCTACACTCCGAGTGTCCATGGGACTATTTGCTCACATAAAGAACTCTGCAGGTACTTGCTATGAAAATTAAGCATTTCAAGCAAGCTTTTTCTTCTATTGATTTTCTTGGGATGGGGAAAAATTTAAAAAAATATCAGCATCATCAGTGCTTTTGGCTTCTTCAAAAGGCTTTACAGGATCACAAGATGTTAGGGGTTGGAAGGGACCTCCAGAGATCATCAAGTCCAACCCCCTTGCCAGAGCAGGACCATAATCCTGTGCAGAATTTAGATTAATTTCTTTTTAGGAAACACACTGCAGTGGTGACTGGACTTAAATTTAAACTCTAAACATGGGTGCTTTTTCACCTTGATAAGTTGACCTATGCTGTTCCACTTGCATTTGACGGGATTATGCTGCTGTGCCTAACAAATAACTAAGATAACAGCTGTCTGAGCCTGCAAATATTATTCTGTCTCACCATCCTTGTGGGATACCTGCTCCCTGAATTGCATTTCTAAACTAAGTTAGAGAAATGTTCTACAAGTCCCCTGCAAAAGAGAGGTTCAGTGTTTTTCCCACAGGGATATGTTAACAGTGTGTTTACACCACAGCCTATTTCCCGGTGCAGATTGCCACCCTCTAACTCGCTCAGCTCTTCAAATCTATGATCTGTTACCAGCCAAAAAGTCCACGTTTAAAAATCTCAAAGATCTGTCTTGAATGTTCTGTAGCTCCCTTCATTTGAAAGTCAATCTCTCATCCTCAAAGAAGCAGCATGTCAGTAATTAGTTGTACTAGATGAGAGATCTACAGGGGAAGAGTTCCCTCCACAGACAGGACAAGTGGAATTTATGTGTATTTGGGAAAATATTAAGACTTCCGTCATGGCTTTGCCATCTGTATTCTTTGGCACTCATACTCCTCAGGAAAAGACCTATGTCGATAATATAAGTTAGGCCACAGCAACATTGATCCTCTGGGAATGATGGGAAAACTTCAAAACTGTCATAAAGGGACAGCAAAGCACCTTGGTAAGTTGATTGGTGAATATTGTTTCAGTGAGTAAACAAATGTATTTCCTTACTCTTGACAGACCACCTCATTAAGTTTTCATGGAAGATCTGCATTATTAAAATCCCTGTTCTCTCCTGGGTAATGGAGGTACAGGCATCTTGGGTGATGCTACATTGCAATGAAAAATTGCAATAGAGGCTATTTTTAAAAAGAATACTTAGCAATGGACCAGGTGACCCGGTTTTTTTTTCAGGATGAAGCCCGTTCTTACTAACAGGAGAGATAAAAGCACCATTTACCTATGGGTAGAAAAGAACCTTAGTTACAATAGCACACCCTGCCTTTCTGACTTGCCTTGCTTACAAAGGTGCTCAGAAAACAAGAATAGAGTCCATTTAGGGTGCTTCAGTTAGTGTCTTAGGGTTGGCAACTTCCTTTATGATCAAAGTGTACCATGTAGGAATAAAAATGTAAGAAACCAAATGTAGAAAAATATTCATTAACTTTTGTTTAGGCTGCACCCTTAACCATGACTCCTTCCTATAAAACATCTATCTGCTATTAGCCTTCTGCCAGATAAATAGGCAAGGTAGTTAAAAGTGACCTGCCAAGGAAATTTTTAACTCCTGAGCACATTATCATGGCAGACATAACATTTTCCCTGATGAGTGCAAATTACTCTAGGACTGGTGAGTCTCTGTGGCATACAAAGAGCAATACACTCTACACTGCATGCAGAGTGATTTTCCCTTTGCATTATAAAAACCCTGTTGTATTTTAGAAGTATCTAACAAAGTAGCTCTGCAGGAGGCTGCCTGTGTTAGTCTTCATTAAAGGAGACAGATCTATAGATTAAGCCAAACAAAATGGTAGCATTTCTGCCTTAGCCTGAAGCTCTCTTTGCACTCCTGAGCTTTATGGGGAAGGACTGGAATTAAAAGTAAAGTTGCCACTATATCAAGAAATGAAATTTTGAAAAAAAAAGGAACTTAATTTTAAAAGTCAGTGTTCAGGTGGAAATAAGTCAGAGAGACTAGAAATAGATTTAAGTGACACAGAACAAAATTTGGAAATATCTGGAAGCCATTTACTGCAAAAGATGGATGGAAATCATCACAGATGCAGTGGCAGCAGGTACCTGAGTGCTCCTCTCCTTGGCAGTCACTGCTCCTTTAGCAGCTCCCTTGAGTCTCAAGCAGATAACAGCTAGTGGCTTTCTCCCTTATCTGCAGAAAAATGACCCGTTTCCTTCAACCAATTCCAACAGACACAAACTCAGAATGCTTATGGCTCACCTCTTAGCTGAAATCTCTGGCAAAACTCCAATCTAGGTGTAACTCACCAACCTTGTATTACTGAAAATTATCTGGTGTGAGTGTTTTGCCTAGTATCTTACTAAAGAAATGTGGGGAGGAGGTATCAATTTATATAAGCAGGGGTTTGTTACCCTTCCTCTTTTGGGAACAGTTTTACTGACAACTTATGGTAAATTCATAAAACTTCAGTTCTGTTTATGCCTGTGAGGAAGATCCCCATAGCAGAGTCCTGTTGCAGTGTGCAGGGAAAGAAGGAAGCCTGAGGAAAAAGGAAACTACTTCTATAAATGAAGAATTAGGACTGTCTGTAAGAACTGTAAAGCACAGAAGCTTGGCACAATGAAATCAGAGAATATTTTTGCTTTCAAAATGGGAAGCTATTACAGTCTGCAATCAGAGAGAAGATGAAAGCTGCACCAACAAAGTGCCAAACTCACACTTGAGAAACTAAAGAACTAAGTGCCTATTAAAAAGCTAGAAATCAGACAGAGAAACATGCAAGGTACAAGGTTAAGTATCATCAAAGAGAAGGATTGAAAGAAGGTCAATAACTGCTCGGACAGGAAAGGAAGATGAATAGAAAATTGTTCTGGACCACCTCAAACCCCTGCTTGGCAGAAAGGTATTGATGGGATTTGAAGTGACCAAGAAAAATGCGAAAGATGTGTCCTCATTTCTCTCACAAAGTGAACAGGGGGAATTTTTTTTTTTAAAAGGGCAAGACTGAAAAGAAAGAAAAGACAAAGTCAGGAAAACCTAGCAAGTTCCTTGGATTTGCTTAGGACAAAGGACAGACTTTTGATCCTACAGTGTAAAACAGTGCCTTGCTAAACTGTTTCAGAATAGTGCTCTACACATTTACATAATACAAGTCATTGCCTAATTACTTGAGGAGGAACAAACCCTTCTGTGTATTTTAACCACAGAGAAAGAGGTTCTACTTTTGACAGGGACAGAACTAGTTTGAAAACCTTCAAAAATCCCTGTAGGTTATCCTGCTTACCCAGACAAGACACAGAACAGCAGATATCTTGAACACAGCAATAAGTCTCACCAAGAAAACCAATGTAAAGACTACACTTTAAAAACTGCTTATGAAAAGTACAAGAAGAAAGCTACCCTGGGAAGAATAAATCTGGAAGTTCTCAGAGAAGCATTGCTTCTGGTACAGGCTGCTCATGGCAATTTTCAGAGGTCCCTTTATTCCCTCCTGCTTCGGGTTCCTCAGTCATATAACAGAGGTCACAAGGTCAGTGAGAATTTGCTTAGGTGCAAACAATTTGGAGCTGTGATTACTTGGTAAGCATGGTGCTTACTGCAATGAGTCTCTGATGCAGCTTCTGAGCATCACTTTGATAGAAATACATATTAATCCTTTGTGGTTTCAGCTCATTTTTCCAGTAGGAACAAATACCTTTCCAAAAAGTGATGGTAATTTACTGGAGTAGGAGTGGGGGTTGTCCCCAGCTGTATTGGAATCATTCCAAATATAGGAAATGGGCAAGAAATAAAGCCTTCCTGCCTCCAGGATCCTTGAGCAGGACTCAGGGTGTGGGCCCAGCCAGGGTACAAAGTTAGGATCAGGGCCACCAGACACAGAGGACAAGGGAAGAGCATCCCTGGGCCAGGGAAGAGTGGGTCAGCCAACTGAGCTCAGCATGTCCTGCAGGTCTGCCAGGAGATGACTGATAGAGAAGAGAGATCTACAAACCCTTCCCATGCAGCTCTCATCACTTTTTGCTTCTACACCCTAACACCAATTTGCTCACTGATTAAATGCCTTCAGCGAATCTGGGAGTAAAGATGTCTGAACTGTGACAACCATCGCGAAGGCTCAGCCCTGCTCTGCATCCCCCTGGGAGAGCCACATGACTAAAAGAGTCAGGAAAAAAAGCATTTCTTGCACATCAGTGTGCTAAACAAGGACAGAATTCATGGGCAAAGATGGGTCGGTGCATGAGGCAGCTCAGAGCCCCTGCCCCATCTGCAGGCAACAGAGAGATAGATCCTGTAATTTTTCCATATAACATCTCAGACTCTATATATTGAAAGAAGAGGGTTAGACAAGATTAAGGAGAGTCACAGTGATAAAAGCTTGGGCAGTTGGCTAGATGAACATCTGATTTGTGCAATCATAAGTAAAGCAGGCACCAGCAGGTGACAACATGGCCCCAACTCTTAGAAAACTGAGTATTAAACAGTGTTTTGGGGAAAGACTGAATCTGTGACAAAATCCTATTTTCTCTGGGTTTCTTCCCAGCAGGGATGATAGTTTTCAGACAAGCTGCAGCACATGAAAGAGACTTCATAAAAAACTTGTTCTCCATCACAGAAGTAATTGTGATGAATTCTCGATCAAGATAAATACAACCTGCATGATGAATTTAAGGAGGTGAAATTAGAGGCTGATAGGACAACAACAACTGTTGGAAAGGAGCATGAGAAATGATGGATGAGACCTAGGAAACAAATGGATAGATTGTCAAACATACAAACCGACAGCACACCGGGAAATTGATGGCAGCTGTTTCAGCCAGAGCCCAGACCTACCACACTGCCTTAAAGCATCATTAACTTTAGTATAAAAGCTATGTGCTACAGAGACTTTATTAGGCAGAATCACAGGTGTTTAAGAACTTGATAAAGTATTTTCTTGACACAAGTGTTCTTGTTGCATACACAGATGCTGTGAGGGCCTCACGTGTATACCAGAGTGACCCAATATGTTTGACATGCTGAAGGCATCTGGGGCACTCTGGAGAATGGCTTCCTTAGCCAAATAAGAAAATCATCTCTAGTCAGGGAAAAACACAAATATTGGAAACGGTGCTTTCTGGAAGCTGTAGGAAGATAGGTAAGAGAAGTGGTGCTGTGTCTCATGCTTGTTGCACAACATTCGAGTCAGTGATCTAGTTGGCCACTGACATCTCTATCACTCCTTACAGGCCTTTGTCTGCAGCACAGGGTGTGCAGGTATGGAAAACTGCCACAGTGGTTTACACTCATGTCTCTCTCATGCATCAGGATACCAACATACAAGAGAGCAGAAAAACTTCTTCATTACACATTCAGGAATTCTTCCTTTAGCATTCATTCAACTTCAGTTTAGTTAAAATAAATGAATGGTTGACTAATACACAGAATACAAAATCAAGTTTTGAAGAAAAAATGTAAGATGCTATATTGTGTGTAGCAAATGTTTTGGTAGCAGAGGGCTACAGGAATGGCTTCTCTGAGAAAAACCAGAAGATTCCCTCATGTCCAGTAGAGCCAGTGCTAGCCAGCTCCAAGAAGAATCCAGCACTGGCCAGAGCTGAGCCCATGAACAACAGTGGTAGCACCTCTGTGATAAACATATTTCAGAAGAGGAAGTAGTTCCTGCACAACAGCAGCCAGGAGAGAGGAGTGAAAATGCGAGAGAAACAAATCTGCAGACACCAAGGTCAGTGAAGGAGGGAGAGGAGGTGCTCCGGGCACTACAGCAGAGATTCCTCCCCAGTCCATGGTAAAGACTATGGTGAGGCAGTCTGTTCCTCCTTTGGACCCATGGTGAGAGTGACCCATGCTGGAACAGGTTTGCTGGCAAGACTTGAGACCCTGAAGGGGATCTACGTTGGAGCAGTCTTTTTCTGAAGGACTATACCCCATGGAAGAGTTCAAGGGGAACTTTAGCTCACAGGAAGGACTCCCAGTGGAAAAGTTCAAAGAGCACTCTATCCCATAGGAAGGACCCCACACTGGAGCAGGGGAAGAGTGTGAGGAGTCCTCTCCCTGAAGAGAAAGAAAGAGCAGAGGTGTGTGATGAACTGACTGACTGCAATCCCCACTCTGTCCCCCTATGCTGATGGAGGAGTGGAAGCAGAGAAAACCAGTAGTGAAGTTAAGCCCAAGAAGAAAATAGAGGTGAGGGGAAGGTCCCCAAGTCAAGTCTGCTTTGCCTGCAATGGTAACCTGTAAATGATCTTCCTGTCCCTATTTCTACTCATAAGCTTTTCATTATATTTTTTCCCTCTTCTCTGTCCAGCTGAAGAAGGGGAGTGGCAGAGAGCCCTGGTAGGACCCTGACATCTAGCCAGGGTCAACCTACCACAACTGTACAGCACAGTTTGAGAAGACATGGAGTTCTACTTGCTTTGTCAGTAATTTCTTCAGCTATTTTTGATAATATCCCAGGAAGCTTTTAAAGGACATTCAACAAAAAGGTCACTTGGAAGTGTTTGCAAAGATTAGGGGAGATCAGGATGCGTTTACTGTGCACTATCTGCCACATGCTCAATTTGCTGTCATGGAGGAAGAAAACAGCAGAATTAATCCTCACAGAGGAAATTAGGATGATATTGTGCTAGGTCACGTTCCTGGATTATAAGATTTCCACCAGTCAGTCCTGAGCTATTGCTCTGCAAATACTCAACCACCTAATTTGATAGACACTCTATTTTTTTTTTAAAATAAAAATTACAATAGTAAATTACTTTGTTTCAGAATAAACATTCCATAAAAAACAAGAGCATTTAGCTTGACACCAGTGAATGCCCATACCTTTATTAGAGCAGGCTGATGCTCAAAGTAGGTCTCCATCATTCTGTCACTATTAACCCTCCTTTTTTTTCCACACAGTTAGCACGAATTACTTGGGTTGGGAGGGCAGCCAGACTTGGTTAGTGTTGCTCACAGACTCATCTGTATCCTCAAGGTGAAGCAAGATGTGGATTAAGGTGCCAAAAGACAGAAAAACCCTTTTCTTTAGCTGCATTGCCATAGACCTCCTGTTATCCCATCGAATATTAAGCCTGAGTCAGGTGCTTTTCTACAACTTTCACCCTGAAGTATGTGTTTTTTCCTTAACCATTTTGCACAAATTCTTGACAGAACACATGTGCAAGTGCTATAGATGTAATAGTTACACAGCTCAAACAGAGTATCAAAACACACAGAGATTAAAGATAGAATTTGACTTTCTGCTTTCAAGGTGACCTCAGCACCTAATAGAGTTTTCTAAGTCATCCACACAGGTAAGGATGTCTGCACTTGCATACTGGTCATGGGAACATGACCTCTCTAGGCAATGTTAGATTCTCTCACACAGCTCTTAAAAGAGAGGTCAATAGAACAGAAGCATTTTAAAAACGACCTGTTTGGAGCGTGGGAAACAGGCAAATCCTCTGAGTGCTATTACCATGTCAGATACTGCAAATTAATGGAAATCCTCTCTCTCTTTTGGCAGAAGCATAGGGAGCTTGGCCCACATGATGGGATGCTTCAAACCAAAAGACAGACATTAAACTCATGGGAATCATGCGTGTGTGAAATGTGCATTGGAGCCAGGAGATGATCTCCTGTTTCTTGAAGTAAACCAGAACACAGTGCTATTGTGCAAATTTTTCACATCCTTTCTAGCTCCTTCCTTCATATTTGGAAATTCACCCCTCCCTGGCACGTCAGAATTAGTCATTAACAGTATGTCATATCCCAAAGGTCCAGAATACTCAACAACCAGGTATGTGGGGAGGGAGAGTGACCCATGAAGCCTGAATGAGTCTGAGAAGAAGTGTCAGGGCCAGCTGTAACACTTCTCACCTGCATATTCTGAAATGCTCGGACAATTTATTAACAATTAAAAACAACTTAACTGATTGCTTTTTTGATGTACCAGGTGAGATTGTTCCCCAAGCAACACAGAACACAGGAAAGATCTTTTGCCCTGCCACAAACAAAAGGAACGAGAAAAGCCAAGGCAAATGAAATCCTCCCAAGCTGATACAGTCCAGGTGCACAGTCAGTCTGTAAACAACCTGAGGCTGGAAGCAACAAATAATGTTTAAGAATAGAATTCTCCCATTTCTAATAAACTCTAAAAAGTCTCTCACAAACTCAGGCCTTTTTCCCAAAAAAAAAAAAAAAAAAAAAAAAATTTATACTACTAACATAGCTAGGAATGAGGCCTCATTGTGCAAGGCAGTGTGCAAACAGAAGAGAAAAATGGCATTTGCCCAAGGGAGATTGGGCTGCATTTAGAGAAAACAGATGGCAAACGAAGGAACAGAGGCTCAGAGGCAGCCAATGGCTCACGGAGCAGCTATGCAGCTCAGAAGTCAAACATCTCAAATATTTGCCTGGTGACCACAGTGCTTCAGATTTCATTACTTCCTCAAGTCCTTGTCCTGGCTGCAAAGTGACATGCAAATGCCTGTAGGACTGCAGTGGGATATATTTTCCCTTCCATAAATCTGTAAAATTCCTTACATTCTGAATGTTCATGCAATTTGACCAAACTCCTACTGTAAGTGAAACCCGGAGATGCAGAGTGATAGCATGCCTAAATTCTTTTAAACAGTTAAAGATTACATCAAACTCAAGCAAAATGCCCAGAGAAAATGTATTTTCCTTCAAAATACTCAAATTAGTTACACTGATTTAACTCTTCATATTCCTGCAGTACAAGCAGAACCTGCTTTTGGGTTGAGACTGCAATGTCCTGAAGATGCTTACAAAAGAAACCTGACTGCCTTTGATGGGGTTATTCACATCAGTAGCAGCTCAATGGCTTAAAGGGTTCACTCTTCCCTTTCAGTAGGGCTCTGCTCTGTTACCCATGTTTCTCTTGGTCACTTGTGATATATGCAATGTCATTGTACATCTAGGCATAATGTTTTCAGTTCTACTGCAGTGTGGTCAGTTCAGTTCATAACTCTAACCCAGTAAAGCACACCTGCACTGGTTTTAGTGGATTCCTCTGTGGTCAAGTGTCCCACTTTGATATTTTGAGGTTTGTGAAAGAGTTAAATGTTGATTTTAGCATCTCAGTGTCCTTCCCACCAGAGAATTGTATTTCCACAAACCATTATGGCAAATTTTACTAATGCTTGCCTATGGGGATATCTGGGTAATGGCACCATCTGACTCTTATCATAATTTGATTCAAACTCATATTGCCTTTACATTTTATTTCTTTTTGCCATTCTGGCTTGTAACAGCCAACAGCAGGCTGAAATTTTACCTAAATGAGAGCATTTTTGCTCAGTGAAAGAACATTATTCTGTGCCATTTGCTTAATAGTTCACATTACTGTGTAGGGAGCATTGCATCCTTAGGCCAAGTTCCTGGTACCCGGCTTGTTAAAAGTTTCAAGGACAACATAACGGCAGTTTCTGCATGGCAAAAAACTCTCATTGTCTGGGCAAAATTATGCTTTCTCAGGTAGACAAGAAGTCAGGAAAAAAAAAAAATCAGCTGCATATATGCATGGGCAGAGGTAAATGGAAAAAGGCAAGCAACACTGTTGCCATGTTTCCTAATGAAAAGAACCAGTATTAATAACTGTGGTCATACTGCTAGTATTATCAAAATGTAAAAGATGGACTTTGACATCTTTGTGTTGTGTTTTCTGCAAGAGCGTTCAATAGCATTAGTGCCCTAAAATAAAAAATAGTAATAATTTTAAAAGAACGTGTTGAATTGCAAGGAAGGGAAGAAAACTACTGAACAGAGGAGCTGAGTCTAAAGTGGATCGATATTGCGGTGACAAGAGAGACAAACTATTAGCTTACTGAAGTGCAATCCAAATCAAAGGAGAGCTGACTGCTGAAGTAGGTGGGCTTGACTCTTCATGCTTTCTAGTTGCAAAGAGCTGCACAGAGACAGGAGTCTGCACTGAAGGCCATGACAGAACAGTCCTGAGTATCTTTGCCTTGACAGGAGGAAAGGCAAAGAAAGCTAGGTGACAGGTTCATGCTCCCTATGTAATAGAGTGCATATTTAAGTACAGCATGCCAAAATACTGCAGAATTTCCCCTGTTTCCGGGACTATACTGCAGTGGATAAAACCACCAGTAATGTCGACAGCTGAGCTGTGGTCAATGAATGTTTATGCTTCCTTGGTGCTCACCACATTTGAAGATTGCTTAAATCACATTGAAGCTGCCAGCACGTTGTCTGTGAAAATAAGGTTATTTGCCTTGTCCATACAATTTTGTGGGACACCAGCGAACACTTTACATAGCATTAGGGGTATGATGACACAGTATGAATGCACTACATCACAATTGCAACTTGGAAGGAAAGAGGCGCTCTGCCTACCTTTCCTCAGGCTCCTAACTCCTTTCCTACAGCCCAGAATTCATACTTATCTGTGTCAAAAGCAAAACTTTCTTGGAGCAGGAAAAGTGGCCTTGATCAGGCTACAAAAGAGTTCAGATTCAAAGACAATATAAAAAGCAACAACCATTAAAAAAAAAAGAGTATGAGTTCCACTACCAAAAACATGAGGTGGGTGTTGGTCTCCTCTCCATCATAACAAGTGATATGATGATAGGAAATGGCTTCAAGTTGCACCAGAGGAGGTTTAGTTCAGATATTAGAAGAAACTTCTTCATTGCAAGAGCTCTCAAACACTGGAATAGGCTCCCCAGGGAGGTGGTTGAAGCACCACCCCGGAGGTGTTTAAAAGACACAGATGTGATGCTAACAGATGTGACTTATCATCATACTTGGAAAAGTTAGATAATGATTGGATTCAATGATCTTAAAGGTCTTTTCCAAACTAAATCATTCTAAGTTTATATTTGCCATTTTGAAATCAGAGTTTGCTGGTGAGCTGCTATGCTCACTGGTGTGACCTAGAGCATGTTCTGTAAGGCACTTGATGTACCAAGGAAAACATCACTGATCCATGCCCAAGGACCAGGGTTATTGCAAGCAACAGCTGGAAGTACCTGTACTGTGCTGAGCTCGAGTGCTTGTGAGGGGATGTATGACATGAACACTGGAATGTTCAGACTTGTAAATTACAGGAGTAGTGGTTGCCAACCATCTTTTCATCCTGAAGAGAATTTTGCATTTAACAAGTGAAACACACCAACTGGGAAGCTACTACACAGAAAGTGTTTGTACTAATATCACAGAGTATTTTAGGAAAAAAAGGAAAAAAAGGGTCTGAATTTCAAAGCATAAAAAAGGACAATCTGGAGTTTAAAATTACACAAACAGATGCACACACACACACAAAAAAAAAAAAAAAGAAAAGCTTTCTGAAGTTCCAGCTTCCTTTCTCCCAAGAGTTGATCTTAATTTTTTCCCTGAAAAAACTCAAAGGACCTATTTAACAGAATTTGATAAATATCCTAAATAACACGAGAAAGACATTAGTTGGTTGATTTGGGTTAATATTGATCCAGAAAGCTAGATATTATTATTTTTAGACTACTACAAAGTACTTCAGTGGCTTATGCTGAAATTATTACAGAAACTGTTTTTATTAATACACATCTGTCTGTACTTCTAAGCAGGTGACAGAAGTTTGATTTTCAGCTTTAAAATCCAGAGGTCCTTAGTTGCTAGGAAACCAGCAAATCTAATTCTTGTGTCTCTTATGATACAAAAATATAACTATATACTGAATCTCTCAGAGAAATTCACACTATGTATTTTTCAACTTCCTTTGTCAGTGATTTGAAATTTTCTTTTGATTCATTTAGGCTAAAGAAAAGGCACATCAATTACAAAGGTATTACTAAATATGCTAACAGGAAAAAAAAGGGGGGGGGGAGGAATTCTTTTATTGGAATCTCTCATTTATCTTATTGCTGGAATAAGAAATGACTGAGCAGCAAGTTATAAGGTCTTGAAATTTACTTCTAATATGGATTCACAGATTTATCTTTAATATTTCATTACTGTGATTGTTGACCATTTCTGGTTCAAAGATGTCTTTGTAGACTATCTAGTGTCTTTATGAGAAACATTATTCATAAACATATGTAAAAGATCTATCCTTTCATTACAGCATAATCAGTTAGCCATCTATCTGTGCCTGCCCATATGACCTAGCATTTACTGTCTTATCTACATGATACCTTGCAACAGTTACTAATTCTACTTTCCTAGACTTTCATTCTTTGGCTTGGCAAGTCTACCAGAAACATTAACAGATTTCCATTAATAACAATTATCGGTGATGCAATTGAAGCCTGAATAACAATTTAGCCAAAAAGTGGTATTTTGTCTGTGGACATAAATAAATATAAATACCTTGAATTCTGGGAAACACTTCTTAATTGTATCAAAGAAATGTTGCTATATGAAATATGCAGTGGTAGCTGTTGTGGAAGGCCAGTATAGGCCTAATAAGTGTCCTGGCTTGTCCAGACATCATCTCTTGCTCCTCTTCCCCCTCAGCTCAAGTGGGGAGCAGCAGGATAGAAGACAAAAGGCTTGGAGACACCCAGTCTGCTTTGGTGGTAAGCAAGGTGCATACACTTGTCTATGCATGGCCTGTGTTTTCAAACATAAGGGTAAAGTAAGCTCCTGGTTTCACCCAATATGGTCAATTTTGGCAAAGTGCCATTCTGATTGGTGAATCTCTGTGGCCAAATGGAGCCATCACATTCAGGCAACTAATAAATATGAGCTAAGTTGCAAGCAATGTGCTTTCTGCTTTTGCCTCATTGTGCCCTGTTGCCATGCTCCAGACCAGCCTTGCTTTGATGCTTCAAACTTGTCCACCTGGAAGCTTTGCCGTGCCTCAGTTTACTAGGGAAAGGCATTAAGTGCCTCCATGCTGTAGGCAAGAATTAGACACCAGCAAGACATCATGTCTGCCTGCAAACTATCCACCTTGGCAAGAACCAGGACCGGGTCAGAGACTGTGTTAACCCCCAGCATCCTGCTAGAGCCCTGGGGAAAACTCCAAAGGCTCTAACAGCTACCATATCACCAACAGCAACCCCTCTGAGTGTTTGGGTACTATCTGAGACTATAATGCAACCCTGGAAATCTGGAGATACTAGCTTGTGAGTAAATCACAGTATCACAGTATAAGCAAGGTTGGAAGAGACCTCAAAGATCATCAAGTCCAACCCATTACCACAGACCTCAAGAAAAGACCATGGCACCAAGTGCCACGTCCAAACGTGCCTTGAACACCTCCAGGGACAGTGACTCCACCACCTCCCTGGGCAGCCCATTCCAGTGGGGAATGACTCTCTCAGTGAAGAACTTTCTCCTCACCTCCAGCCTAAACTTCCCCTGGCACAGCTTGAGACTGTGTCCTCTTGTTCTGGTGCTGGTTGCCTGAGAGAAGAAAGCAACCTCCTGCTGGCCACAACCACCCTTCAGGTAGTTGTAGACAGCAATAAGGTCTCCCCTGAGCCTCCTCTTCACCAGGCTAAACAATCCCAGCTAAGCCTCTTTGTAATTAAAGTTCTGATTTGGTAACTAACTCTATTGTGCCTTCTGCTTCAGCAGAAAGGACCCTCTCAAGTCCCCCTAGAGGGCAAGCAGCATATTGACTGAAAAATTCTCTTTCCAGTTTAAATTGTTTATCCTGCTAGTTTTTTCTTAATCGTTCCAAATTGCCTGTTTCCCTGTGTGTAAATACCCACAACCGCACGTTTCAACCTTGTAAATATGTTTTCTGGTGAAATTTAATATTAATAAATATTTTTCACAGTTTATTAATTTTCACATGGACATTAATATTAATATCAATATTAATAAATATTTATACTAAATTTGAATAAATTATAAGAGCAGTGTACCTGTTTAAGAGAAAGAAAAATTCAGCAATATCTAAATATAAAATCAATATCCTCTCCACTAGTCATCTCATATTTTCTCAATACATGTTAATAAAAACAATATTGAGGAAAGTTAGGACAGTCAGTCTCTTTCCTTTTTCTAGAGTCCTCAAAACTCCAAAAGCCACTGTTTTCTGTCTGTTTTTCTCAGGACATCACAGCCAACACATGTGGGCAGATGCCAGCTGAACATCCTCTCCAACAAGCCTTGGCAACAGCAGCCCAGACAAGTGTGAACAACCAGATGCAGTCACTGCATGTCCTCACTGCATCTTCCCCTGCCTCCAGTAGCACCTCAGAGGGAGGGAATGGGGAATGTCCCTTCTTACCAAAAATAAATAAATAAATAAATAAATAACAAAAAGAGAAGTCAGATTGTACACTACTTTTCTTCTGCAGATTCTGACAGGCAGCCATGTTAATGCTGCCAGCTGCTGCCATAGGTGATTTGACAGTGCTGAAGGGAACGCTCTCAGCCCTTGATGATATGCTGTACAAGAGCTCTTGCAATTACTTGTGAGAGAATTGTTTTTCTCTTTCCCTTTAAGAAAATAAATAAGAAATGACATACAATAAACTGCATTAAAATGCTTAGATAGAAAATCACATAGCTAAGCTTAGGAAATGGCAGACATTTATATGCTGCCACACAGTCTTTATATTGTCCTTCCAGGATTATGACTTGTTTTTCTAATGCCATGATCTGAAATACTTTTCAAAACACTGGGCTTTGAGCAAGATAAGAGCTCAGTGTCAGAAGATAAGTGCTGGGGAAAATTCAGCATGCATAGAATTAAGATTGCACAAAAAACTAAACACTTAGATTTTCCCAATTTTCCAATTCTTGACCTTGTAATGGAGAGTCATATTTTTAATGTGCAACTTGAGTGACCACATCTGCATATACACTGATGGTGTTAGACATATCTCAAATGCACAGACAAATCCTGGTTTTTGAAAGCCTTTGCCCACAGAAGTAATCTTAAGAGAAGGATCCTACTACAAAGATGGAACTCTGCCCTAAAAGCTCACTTTGTACTTTTAAACAGAAAACCTTCATCACTAAAAGTATCAGTTACCAGAATAGCATCTTCCTATCACACTCTACAGCTGCCCACCATGATTCTTTAACACACCTCCAAGACAGTTCTAGAGAGAGCAGCAAAGCCAAACTCTCCCATAAATAGAGATGGAAAAGAGACTGTTTACCTTACGAGAAAACGGCTAAGGGAGGACATGGTGAAAGGAATGTAAGCCTGATATGGTACAGGGACTTGCAGTCTACCTAGGATGAGAACAAAAAGCTGCATCACAAGCAGCACATGCTCTGCTACAGCTGTCATGTGCATAAGAAATTGTATCAGTTTTGTGAGCTTCCATTTCAGCACTAATATCTGAGAGACACTTTCCCCAAAACACTAGAATATTACAGTATGTATCCATCTGACTTTCCCTTATTCTACCAACTCTAGAACTCCATCATTCTCATCTGAATGTGCAGTACAAAGAAGGCCACATCTGAACCAAAAATAGGATGAAAAAGAATGTCCAGAGTGCAGAAGGCTTGGCCTGGTTCACTGCAGCTGCAGATAACATGCCTGAAGTGCCAACGTGACCAGGGCTCAGCAGAGGCATATCAGACCTTACTCACTGCTCTCTCTGCCGTATCCCTGCAAAAGAGAATCAAGCCTGTATCAGTGTGGCTATGACTATCTAAGCTCATCATTTGAGGTAGCTTTTCAAAACCACATAATGCACAGATGAAACAAGAAGCTAGCAACAAAGGCATAGAAGTAGTACTGGCCAATCAAAAGCAAAAAGGACTCAGAATATGCAATCAAGTATTGATTTGTAAAATTATTACTATAATTTAAATACAGTGAGAGAATGTAAAACACAAAATTAAACCTAAGCCATCTTTCATTAAGCTGCTTTCATCCTCTAATCTAATCACCTTCTGTTGCTCTGTATCAAAGAATTTTTAATTAAAAATAACTTGAAGAATATGATTTGGAATGATACACATTTTTGAATTAGCTGGTATGATCTAAATTCAAAATGCAACAAAGCACATGCAGAGGATGGGAAGAATGGATGTCGAAGAAAGAGAGGAAAAGAAAAAAACAAGAAGCACTGTTCTGTTATTTGGATAGCACAGCCTGAAAGGGAATTACTGACAAGTCACTGGAGCAAATGCAGCTTATTGGCTCCACTCTCAATATAGGGCAGGTAAGTCACCTGCAGGTAGACTTCGGAAGCAACTCAAAGAGGAAGAGATTGGGATCATACACAGTTCCTTTGACTTTTTTTTTTTTTATTGTAGGTTTCCTATCAATATTAAAAATGAGACTATGAAGCTCTAAAATCAACAATTTACTCTCTTTTTAATGTACACATTTTACAGAGCATTAAAAAAAAGGTAACCACACTATCATACTCTTATCTACTTCTCTAGGTCAGAGTAGCATGTCTAGGCCTTTAGGAATAAATATCTCTGGGTAGCATGCTTCAATCTATCTAAACACTTTGTCTTAAAATAAGCTTAGCTGTAACTACATACTTTAGGCTTTGAGCTTGAATTTAAGCTCTGGACATAGTAAAACTACTCTAGTTGCCTCAGCAGCTCTTTCTTCCCACTGTATCCATAGGTAACACTTGGTGGCTAAAACACAAAGGTACAAAAGTGAGGTCTAATAATCTATACTTTTGCATAAAAACATTGTAACGAGCTCACTGAGGCTACCTGTGACATGCCAGCACTGTATCACAACATTTTAAGTTGTCGTTCCTTCAGAGGGCTAAACTTCTCACCAAAAAAAAAAAAAAA
>WBNM01038980.1:73931-146685 GCA_013399055.1 Ramphastos sulfuratus | reverse complement strand
AAACCCAAAAAAAAAAAAAAAAAAAAAAAAGGAAAAAAAAAAAACCAACAAAAAAACAGTCCAGCATGAAATATCAGTGAACATTCAGCAGGAATTGGTAGTAGCCAGATCTGCATCCTACACCAGCACAGCAGACAGAGGATGTCTGGGTCCAAACTGACATAACTACCCCATTATGAATCAATTTCACGGATTTATTCTACCTAAGGACCTCTACTAAATACAAAAGAAATTTAATACTGTGTTATAAGCTTAAAGAACATACTTGCTACCAGTGCTTTTTCACCACATCCTCATGGAAAAGAATGGCTTTGCAGTTCCTATATTCCCAGAAATTAATCAGTTCTGCTAATCTGAGATAATGAGACCTTCCTACATCACCTCTTCTGAAAAGGGACAAAAGAGGGGAAGAGAAAAATAAGTAGAACAATAAAGTAAGAAGATCTTGAAACTAGAGCTCTGAGTTTAAAAGGTAGCTTAATCTCTTTCTAAAATAATAGCTCCTTTGGCACCACTTGAGGACACAAAGTTCAAGAGTATTTATTCAGAAGCTTTCTTTTATATATGACATATAAACAAAAAGGCTTGTATGGACCTTACAGAGGAGTACTGGAGTTTATCCACTGAATAGAAAATCCTTTTTCCCCTAAATATTTTATTTTAAACCAGGACTTATTTTATTCACAAAGCAGTGTTTTAGCTAAATTATGCAATATAGAGAAAAGCAGCCTAAGATCATGGGTTTATTATGACAGAAATCTTATTCTCTGTGAGTTGAACTAATTAACTGTTAGAAGTTCAAGATTAAATACACATTATCTTTTTCATAGTGTAAAAAAAAAATTAATACATTTTGTATTTTATATCTCTATCCTTAAAGAAAAAGGAAGCTCTCAATGGCTTTAGAAAATCTGTTTCATACCCCTGGCACTGTCAATAATGACAAACAAGTAATCTTTGCTCAATAAATGTGTCTTTTCTAAGAGCACTTCCTTTTACAATTTCTAATATACAACCTGTGAGAAAGGAACACACAAGATTAGATGAGTGCAACTTGACCTTATATTGAAAAACAGATTACTGCTCTCCTACATTATAGAGGTTATAAAAAAATCAGTGATTTCTATGTGGAACAGCTCACAAATATTAGTAATGATTTCTTGCAGAAGAAATTGGGAAGACAATCAGATGTCCCCTTTAGTCTGAAACAATGCAAGAACATTACATGCTTTCCTCTCTCCAAATGCAAAGGTAACATAACCTAAAGTGTCTCAGCAGGAAATTGACAAAAATAATATTTAAAAAGGGAACTTGCTACCTGGACACATGTGTACCTTTCCATCATAATTAATAATGATAGTTTTATTATGGCACATGTAGCAGCTAATCAATAGGCTTAGGTACTTGCACAGTCAACAATAGTGGCTGTGTGCCCGCATAATGACCACTGTTAAAACTTGAGCTGTTCAGGCCAATGCACTATCTATAGACCAAAGTCAGCAGAGAAACATGCATTTACAGTCCATACATCACTCCTAACATTTGTTCAGGTTCAGGATGAACGGCCCAGAGTACAGGGCAGAAGGGCAAAAGAAGAACAGCAGGGATTAAAAAAAAAAAAGTCTGGGGTGAGTAGAAATTGAGATTATTGGAAATTTAGAGGTCAGGATTGCAACTGTGCTACTTCTGTTCTGAGTTAGCTCAGAAGGGTTATTCCATATTTCAAACCACAAAATAATCCTGCTTCTCTTAGAATGAGCAAGGCCACATACAGAACTCTGAGATGTGTCTCAAAGCCATCAGAAGGAAGAAGATCCCTACAAACCTTGGACATCTCTGTTTCAGCTGCTGCAGATCCATAAAAGCTAATTTTTCCCACTCTAGTTTTCGGAGCATGTTTCATTTACTTGCCAAATTCCACTCTACTCAGTTAAAAAAAAAAAAAAAAAAAAAAATCACTAAGAGCAATAGGTTGCTATCTGTTAAGTCCAGCAACTAGTGTTAAAAAAAGAAAAAAGAAACTGGAGTTGTTCTTCAGAAGACATTCTTCACGGTATCCATAATTCAATCATTACTCTATTCTTTTGTGAGATTTCTGCCTAAAGAAGTGCTCACCATCTTTCTTGCTCTCTCACCTCATTGCTCTTTTTATCATCTCTCTACCTGAACTGTCCATTCTCCACCCTCACCCTTTCTAATTTATGGCTTGCTTCACCCACTCCATTGTAATTAGCCTTTGACTATTTCTCACACAATGCCCAAAAGCACTTAGCTCTAATTTTGTTTACTCTTCCATCCTCTTCATTCATAACCCTTTTTGCATTATCCAAAATGATTATCCAAAATTATTATTCAAGTGAGCACCTCTTGCAATTTCAGCATGTTTTGCATCTCTGGAAAAATATTTCCACAATGTTGCTGCTGTTGAAGGAATCTTATCACACGACAGTTCCAAGCGATTTGTAAAGTCCATGACTATTTCAGAACTGGCCGTCTCAGGAGAAGCCAGTGCAGCATAAACATCTACTACACCAGATCACCTACTCCAGCAGCCAAAGAAAACCCAAAAATTCTTCTACCCCTACCCCTGGCAAGACACTTAGCTCATCAGCTATCTGTCCACAGTCACTGTGAGGTTTTTTAAACTTTTCTTTTTCCTGCAGTACACACAGAGTTTTTCAGGCTGGAAATATCCAGAGTTTCTCTCTTACTTAGCAAGACCTCTCTGGTTTTCAGTAGGATGGGTATGAGAATTAAATCAATTGAGATACATTTTCCTTTAGTTTTACCACTCGATTAAGCACAAACTAACCTTCATTTCAGTAATGACTGACATAGCCTGCTTTTTTACACACCAGGGAAATTTCTGTGCTCTGAAGACTTTCTCTTCTCTGTAGAGAAACAGAACAAGAGTAACAATCCTTCTATCTTACATGGAGGAAAGGGCTGCTGTGAAGGAAATTTCACCTTCTCCAGGGGCAGAGTGGGAGGGTTATCTGTGCCCATCAGTGCTCTGGAAAATTTCACATGGAATGCACTGGAACTGGTGCAGATATAAGGAGTCTTTACATTTCCGATTGCTGCCTCCCACAGCTCCATCACTGGGAATAGGTGGACACAGGTTTTTAGACTTTGAGTCCACAGAGTAATAACACCAAGGATCTTATTTCTCCAGGTTCCTTTCAGAGGAAACCACAATACTCAGTATGTCAGATCTTCCCTGAAAAATCTCCTTGCTGAGTTACAGAGGATCCTTACAAACACAAACACACATGCTGTTGCCTGTAAATCACCTATGTCGAGTTGGGAGGAACAGGAAACACACAATCAATGGCAGGAAAGGCAAATGCTACACTTTTATTACTTCACCTTTACTGGAATTCAGACTGTATCAGTCTGAGAGGTATTTTTACTTCATTAGCACAATGATTGCAATGCAGGATTTTCTTTAAAGGAACCAGCTTAACAGCTGTGCAGGAGGCACTGTGCATAAACTATTGCACTGCTAAGAAACAAAGATAAAGAGAACAGAGAAAGTGATGATGTCTTTTCAGAGTAACCAGTATTTGAAAACAACCTGAGAGCTCAAAAAAAAGGTGACAAGGTGCCTCATGGACTACCGTTGCTTTTGGTAACATGCAGGATACATAAGAGGTCCTGGTTCTCCAGTGAAGGTTTCTGAGGTGTATTCAGTTTTACACAAGCCAGCAGATAAAAACATAGGTGCCAGATCTACTCCTGGATTCTGAGAACATCAAACATCCTCTCCATCATCTTTGCTAAGCAGTGCATCACATATATACGAGGTCTCAGGCTATAAGGAAGGCTGATATGCTAGAGTAGTTACAGATGCATGGACAGCCTAGCATCCCCCAAGATTACATTTCTGTATTAAAAGTAGAAGCATTTAAAAAACCAACACATCAAAACAAAAAAACAAACCACAAAATATTTGCTGAATGGTAGACTACTTTTGCGCAACACAGCATAGAGAAAACATAGCAATCAGGTACATTTGCACTGCACTACCTGACCGTCTTAGGTCCTGGACCAGCACCAAGAAGAAATATTCAATTTTATTACCTTTTTAATTTTACACTCACTATTTAATCCATTTAATGGGATTTCACCCAGTGATTCCTTCATCTCTAAAGGAGGTCAGACAGAGATGATCACGGTGATGCCTTCTGGCCTACAAATCTAGGGAATCATTGGGCCATTATAGCCTTTCCAAAATATGCAATTAAAAAGTACTTATAACACCAGCAGCTGCCTGAGCTTCAAAAAGCCTCACAGGCTTATCTGGCTCAGGGAACTAGAGGAGCAGAAAAAAACTGTTAAAACTTCCACAGGTTTCCAAAATTTCTAACAATACAGGCACAAGCTTCATACTTGAGATGACAAGATGATTCCTAGACTACCATCTCCTATATTTCTAACATCATGAGTCTTTAAAAAAATCCAAACCAGCAAATCATTTGAATGACTTCTAAGCTGCAAGGCTTACAAAAAGCTGTTTTTGAAGAGGAATGTTTGTGCATGCTAGAAGCGGAAGTTAGGTTGAATTAATTGGTGTAGCTACAGAATTCTATTTTTTAGGACCTGCTGCAGTTGCTACATGGCTGAAAACTGTTACCTATTGCATGGCTGATGTTACCCAGGAAGACCACTGGAGCACCATTAGCAGTGTGCTTTAACATCCAGCCCTAGATTCAGAGGCATGGAGAGATTTATGCCCTGAAGAAAGAGAATGATGAAAAAGAACAGAAATTAATTCATTTTCTCAAAGAAGTTAAAGAAAATGCACAGCCTATGTTTTTTGGCCCATTACCCGGTTTCAGCTGTTTTTACCAGTTTCAGAAGAGAACATGAACAGATGCTGAATTAGAGACATGGGCTGGGTGTTATTTCCCAGGTCAGAACCATAAGAAAACTTTGTAGACATTTGGATCTGGCAAAGCTATCACCACCTTCTCGAAAACACATAAATCATATTAATCTTCAAGCTACTCTCTGCCTTCTACTCTTTCCTTTCACTCATGAAGCACACTTTATGTTCCACCACTTCAGCTGTTTTCTAATGAAGTGAGGAAGACAGCTTTCTAAAAAAACAAGAATGAATTTTTGTGATTACTTTCCATCTCCAATTAAAAAAATCCAAAGCAAACCACAAATAAATAAATAAGCCACAAACAACAACAAAAAAGAAAGCTGTCTGTACAAAATCAAATAGCAGCTGAAAAGGGAGTTAGGCTTTAATAAAATATGTACCGGGTTTGCAAGAGAAAACTGGAACTAAATGCACACAGCTCATTTTCATTAGGGTATTACATTTTAAAAGGTGCCCAAATAAAAGGCCATCTCACTTATTGGTGTCATTTACTAGCAAAGTATTTCTATAGCCCAGGCACCAGCACCTTTAATTCTTCTTGGTGGTGTCCATTGTTTTTAAAATCAAGGTTTTTTTATACAGTTTGCTTTTACAAATGGCAGTTTCACAGATCTCTTTGTGCTCTAGAGGAGCTGAAGCATGCACAGTAAGTACTACACACTAAATAGCTCTCTTTATACCTCTCTATTATAGATGTTCAGTAGGTGTAGGCTTAAGAACACACACTGTTTAAAGATAGGGTAAAAATGCCTTACCAGAGGCAGCACTATTAAAAAGAAAGAACCTGCACTATTTACCATATGTTAAGATCAGTAATACATTAAAAGCCATCAAGAACAAATTACATGCAGCCCACATTGTTTTCAATGTGTTTTTTTTACTTTCTCTTTTTTACTGTCCTGATCCATATAAATGATGGACCAACTATAGAGTGAAAATGGTTTCTTGGGAGACATGGGTATAATGCCCATTATATGCTGCTGATTCCCAGTGTGTAGATGGTGGTTTTATGCAAGAAACTGCTGCAATGCTAAAGTTCACTGCAATCCATTCTCTGTGAATCGGTACAGCCAAATAAAATGAGAAAGTTTATTCCAAGTCCTTTCACAGAAAGAACTAAGCAAAAACTACCAGTCACTCAATTACACATCCCAGAGTTTAGGTTTAGACACACCTGCGCTAACTCACCAGCAGAGGCAGAAATTTTGCTCCCAGTCCCCCACCTTGAATTCATTTTTCATGTATCTTGAATGATGTCTGCAAAAGATAAGTTAAACCCTTCCAAATCTTAGATCCAGACTCCCCTACAAACAGGGATTACTTGTTTCTCAGACTACTGCTCTTAAACTGAGAAGGAAGAAACATCTTCCCTGGGACTGCATTTTTCCAAACATCTCGTTTTAGAGAGTTCACTTAATGCTTCTAATGGGAACAACCTCAATTAAGCAATGTCAATAAAAATCCAAATGAGCGATCTGACTGTGACAACACAAAGCATAACTCTAAAAAGCCACTGCAACACAATTTAAGCTGGATTCAAGTGTTTCAAGCTTAACCTAAAGCTCACTGTGGTTATCAACTGGATTTCTACCAGATCTACTCCCAGTGCTTTAGTAATGTTTCACATTGACTAGAAATCCTTGCTGATTTGGTATTTTATTTAAACCAAAAAGGACATTTAGTTTTGTGGCTAGAGAAAAGGATATTTGGAAATACCCACATACACAGAGAAGGCAAGATTTTCCTGTAAGTCAGCAGAGCTGTGTCCTCTCCGTTAACACTGCATGCGCCTATAAATCCTCCCCACTTCCATACCAGGGAAACACCACTGCAGTGCCACAATGTGCCTGATCCCCACTGTCAGGAACATGTGGGTCTAGGATCTCTCTTTGGCACATATTAATGAACCAATGATATGTAGTTTTTAGTATTGAGGCAACTTGCCCTTCTTCAGAAGCACCTTCGTTTATGCGATCTAACTCCTTGAATCTTGGAGCTTAACATCTGAAGGACTGCTCTACATTTAAGTTACACTAAGAACAAGTAATTTTTGTTTACACTGCAAGTCAGTAGCACACCTCCACATTTTAAAAGAGCAGTCAGCGGGTGTCCTGTGAGAGTACCCTCAACCTTGCACAATAGCATCATCATGGCAAAAGCCTTTCTGTGACACCTAGTATTGGCATTTCTAAAAATTTAAAACAAAACCAAAATAAATTAGCTAAGATTTTCGAAACTTCCTCAATAAACTGGCTTTTTGGACATTGCATTCCATCCAGGAGTTGATTGAAAGCAGACTACAGGGACTTACTCAGACTCACAATCTGAGAAGTAGAACTAGAGAAAGTGTCCGTCACAAGTGTATGAAGTCAGACACAGAAGTCACAGGGCTCCTCTTATTCTTAAAGTCCATGTACTTGAGATCACAACCTGCCTCTTCAGCTCAAATGCTTTGAAAAAGCCACATTGTCAGGAATATAATCAAATCACTGCTTTTGAGGATTATTCACTCAGTGCATTTGCTTCCCTCAATCATGGAGTAATGTTAATGGGAAAACTGTACATATTATATACTGCAGGTTCTTAAAGTCTTCATTTTAACAGGCTGGACCCAATTCTTAACTCATTGTTTGTAGATTTCCTCCTTTAAAAGACCACTAAAAATGACTTTGCAATCATGCCACTTAGTTATAACATGACCATTTGTTTGCATGGCATGTTTCAATGAATCATTAATATATCTTGTGGGTACTTTAAGTAATCCATCCTTTACTGTGGTACTTCACAATACACCCCAGGCTTAATGGCCCATTAAAAAATGCCCTGTTGAATCATGTGGTTTAATTGATGCACTTTTGCTGTTTTGATATTATTTTCAGGAAATTTGTTTTTGTTTTCAGCAAAGAATGGCAGCATTAGATTGAAAATGAGTTCAAAAGACCATCTATTAGATGTAATGTGGGTGTTCTCCTGATTTTTTTCTAATTCTCCCAGTGTTCAGGATTATGGCACATTTAGATTTAAATTACCAGATTGGTTGATCACAGCAGGAAATAAGAGTAAGCACATTATTTCTATTTTGACAGAACAATAGAAGATTTTTATACATTTCATTAAGCAGAACTACTTAAAGAAAAAAAAGTCTCACTGTATAGCACCATCTTTTACTTATGAGCATCCTGTTGAAAATCCAATTAACATTTTCAGAAGGAAGAGTAGTTCTGCAGTTAAACTCCATTGCTGTAGCAGGTATCATAAGTATGAAATGAAGCTCCAATATTTAATTTTTTCTATGATCAACCTTTGTAATGCCAGAAGCGTATCATAAATTATAACTTTAAATTAGGATTTTTTTTTTATTCATGTGGATAAAAATGAAAGTACATAAATAATCTTCATAACAACTCTGAAAGCATTAGCCTGTTTGCAAGGGATCAGAAAAAATGCTGCTGAGTGGACATTTCCCTACACTGCAATGGCTGATTGTTACTGACTGAAACAATACATTGTGAGGTTGTAATTGTTTTTTTCATGAGGAGCCTATCAATTCCCGTTAAATTTAGCATTATAACTGATCGGTGTGTAAATTAAATCCCAAATGGGTTGGTCCCTCCTTGACACTAGAAGCTGCTTGGGTAAAACCAATTCCTTCTCTGCAAATCTGTTAAAGTCTTCACTTTTCACATATGTTGAATCTGAAAGTGATGCTCAACTAAAGCGAACACACTGACTGGTCACATATGACACATCTCATTCCATGAATTAAAAAAAAAAACATCAAAGCAAGTTGCAACTAATTTGGAGGTGGCCAGTTTTACACCTCTCTGTTTTCAGACACAGTGAAAGTTCCAGCAGCTCTACTATGGAAAATTTCTTTCCAAAATTCTGCTCTTTTTTTTCTGTATGCTAAGGCAATGCTTTTGTTACCACTCAGGTTTAAGAAACAGCAAGAAGTGTATTTCAGAAAACATTTATTGCAAGAGAGGAGTTTTCCATAGGGAAATCAGTCTCTTGAGGAGGTACAAGAGAGCAGACAGATTGAGTGCTATGGCATTTTACTTTAGCCCAATAAGGGGTAAATCTCCTGAAAATTACATAGCAAAAAAATACACAAATTGCTATGGCAAAGAAAGACAAGACAGGCAATTGCAGATACACAAAACACACTGGTATAAGGGCACAGGCAGTGACTTGGCCTTGTCTTCCTTCCCATTTTTCTCCTCATTCATTCCCATTGAGAAAATAAGAATGACCCTAAATCTAAGGATTAAGGCATTACTTCAGGCTCAGACTTCATTCCCTATGTTAATGCAGACTGCCTGGACAAGTCATAGACTCCCACTGTACCCTGCTGTCCATCCTATAAAATTGGTTATCCCATTTTCTTCCTCACAGATGTCAGATGCTCCCATACTTCAGTGATATGGATCATAACTGTAGTAATCAGTGGGGCTTAACACAGCTGGAAATCTTTGTTCATTATCTGCCTTCATCTTCTAATGCTTTCAAAGGTGATACCTTCTTCTGGCTGAAATATAGCATGTAGTCTAAGCATAAACTAGGACACCATTTATAAACCACAGCCAAAATGTGTTTCCAGCTGTGCAAAGATGGAACAAACTACTGTCAGCAATGCAATACAAAACTAATAAAAACAACTCACCCCTGAATCACACTGGGCAGCTATGATAACATTGTATGATAGCTGCATTAACTGGAAAAAAAAAAAAGTCCTAAAAGAGCAATTATTTCAACAATGACACCCATCAAATTACACGTGTCACAAAACCCTGACCACCTTGGGCTATTTGGCACAGCAGAGAGGCTTGCTAAAGAAAAGAGTTGGATTTGATGGGCATAATCACACTGTGCACTAGAGATGAGAGAGGAAGGAGCTTGGAGTATCTAGTCTGATCTAGTGGACATGGTGTGTACAGCAGCTGGAGTACTGCTCCAGCAGCACATCTCCCAGTCCAACTATATTGCAAAATAAAGTAGTCTCTTTCATCTCCAGCACTGTTCTATGAAGCAAATCAAAGCATACAGTAACTGGGTATTATGGGGAGACTCATTTCAGAAGCCAGATCCTGACCTGAACTATAGCTTTACTGTAGATTCATCATTGTAACATATAAAAATACTTTCACTGTGTCAAAAGCCAGCCTGGGAACTTCACTGTGTGCAAGGCATTATGAACAGCTTCCAACCAGTGCAATAATATGCTACAGTTTGAGTGCTAGGAGCACGGCTGCAGGTGAACTCTAACATGAAAAGCTAAGAAGCCCCAGATGCCAGTAGCCCACCTGGCACAAGACAGAGAAATGAATTAACATCATGGTGTCCTCCTGCAATGGCACTGTTCATATCTTTCCAGTATACCAGAGAACAACAAATGATAGGTCTTGTGAGGCAACTAAAATGGTAATCAAATGAACATTCACGATCATCAAATCAAATGATCAATGGTCACTCCAATTTTAGGTAGCTTAATAGGCTTTATATGATTCCTAACAAAAAAAATGAGAGCAAAGGATAAAAATAGGGCAAGAGTGCAGCAGGGATCAATGGCCAGAATTAGGTTTTGTAACACGTGTGGTTCTGAAAGCTCAGAAAACCCAGGCTCAAGGCCATTCAAGTAGCCCATAAAGTCAGAAAATGCCTCACCAAGGTGGGCTGTGATGAAAATATAAACTTGTGTCATAACAAAGTTAACTGATGTCCCTTCAACCTTACCATTCCCCCCCCCCAATCCCCTCATGTCATTTGCAAGCATCCACAGCTGGGTGCTACAGTCAGTGCCTACTAAGCTCACCAATGGCCTCAGGAAGCACCTTACCTACCACAGCTTGGTACCTGCTTTGAAAAATCAAACCAACACTCATTGCTGAATGCTATGGCTGTGATCACCTACTGCACCAGTATGGGCTTGTATCCCTCTTGTACAACCCAGATGCATTATTTCAATGGAGCAATAGGAATTTTTGAGCACAGAAAAGTAGTATGTATTGTACCTAGTAGGGGTAGAGCATGCACTTCCTAGAATTCAGAAGATTAAATAACAAAACCCCTACACTTTGTTAAATACCTGCAGCTAATTAAGTGCACACAGAATACTAAATTAAAGGCACTAGACCTAAAATATTCTGGTTTCCTCTGCCCTCCTGTTTCTCATTACTATGCTGAAAAATAAAGAAAGGATAACAGTCTATGACATAAAGCCAAAGAGGAAATATCATACAGCAGTTATATTCAACAGGCAGATGAAAAATTGGTACAATGAGAAAAATACACTGTCGCATGAGCCTGTTTCTCTCCTGAAGGATAAAACAGGACTTTGAATCACTTCTACCAGCATCTAAAGCAACAACAGACTAAGCAGCTAGCCTTTGCAACTGCAAAAGCATGGAAATATCCACAGCTGCTCCACAGCCATCACCCTCTATATTACATGAGCCCCAAGACATCCCATACCTAGTGACCTGCCATGAATGATGTGGACCATGGCATGTTTTCCATTTCAGTTTTTCCACTGGTGAATCCCAAATGCTTTCCCCTCCTTCTCCTATGAGAGAGGAACTATCAACTTTAGCTGTTCAGAGTTGATCTGAAAACATAAATTCAATTTATATTTTTATCATTGCAACTCACAAAAGTATCTCTCTGCTCCAACATACCCTGTTTGAATTAAAATCTTGTCAGAGATATCTAGTCATTATTTTAAGCTTAACATAGCAATACTTCTCAAATCTTTTTTTCTCTTTCCTAATCACTGGTGCAATCCATAACCTGAGAAAACCTACAACTCAGACCCTTTCTCTCTGTTCCCAAATTCAGCTTACATGTAAATCCTACAGATGTTCTCTACATAACAAATTGTAGTAAGGCTTTTCTTATCAGATCATATTGCAAACGCTCTCTCCAGGCTCCCAACACCTTTTGTCTTTATTAAAAAACATTTTTTTCCAGGTTTGACAAATGCAATTCTTGCACTGCTCCACATCTATTTGCAATACTTCTGAAAAGCTTCTTTTACTGTCCTATTACTTCAACCACGTCGGCTGTCTTATCTTTCCTCTTTTGCCTCCTTCTTTTATGTTGTATCAAACAAAAAGCATCTTCACTTTCTAAGCTCTTCCTCACCTATCCCTGCCTTGTCATCTCTTGTTCTGCACTGTGGAGCAGGCTGTCACTTCTCTTCAACCAGTGACTCCTGCCTTGAGCACCCACTTGTTACAAAACCACAAAAGCCGCATCATCTTCTCTGTCACTGTGTCCTTCCTGCTAGGAAGCAACCAATTTTTAACATCTCCAAACTAACTACAGTCCCTCGACTCCCTCCACAAAGATTTCCTTGCTGTTTGACTCAGGGCATGACCAACCTTGGACAATTGTATGGTGAGACCTAGTACGCCATTTACTGTCATCACATTGTTTATTTATGTTCCTCTGTCTTTGAAAAGCCCTTTTGTCTCATCTTACAGCAATTGTCTGTTCAGTGTGCACAGCACACTGCCACCCTTTATATCCGTACCTGGCTGCTGCTCACTGAATAACCCCTTGGAAGCTGGGCTCCAGCTCCATACTGCTTGCACAGATCAAGGTGTATACATCTGAGCATGTTGTGTGTTTGCTAGTGCAGTAAACATTCTTGTAATTTTCTTGGTTAGTGCTAAGGGCTTGAAGGATTTTCAGATCGTCAAGTATTGACAAGAAAAGCTTTTATACTGGAGAACTATGAAACTGCACAAGACTTGGGCTTCTTTCAAGAAACACAGGAGCCACAAGATTTCATTTGATGTCATGAGTCTTTTGCTTTTAAAGATCAGAAATCTGTGGCAAAAGGCACTTCTTGGCCCTAGCAACCATTTCCAGAGCAATAGACTTCATTCTAAAGTTGAAGATCTTTATGTCTTGAAGAATCAGTTCTTCAGAGGTCTCCATATCCTATCCTTTGTAAGTGACAGATGCTCAGGTAGTTTGTTATATGTACACCAAACCATTCAGATGGATTTTATCATTGAAAAACTAGATATATCTATAATAATGCTGATCTTAGTTATCAGTCAGGACTGAACATGAGACTTCAAGTTTCACATCCTGAAATAAAGAATAATACCCATGTACAGGAATTGATGAAGACAGAGTTTATAAGGTACTGGCACCCCAAGAGCAGATATAAAAGAAAAAAGAAGTTTGGATAGACCAGAGAAAGCAGAGAGTAAGGGAAATGCTATTAGAAAAGTGCAAGAAAGTTCCAAATATTGAAAAGGAAAATCCTTGGAGTACTTCAATTTTTCCTTCCCAAAAGAACACAAAATGAACCAGAATCCTGGTTCATAAATCTGTGTTAAACATGCTTGACCTAATATACTGAGCTTTGATCTACTCACATCAACTTTCATCTTCAACTAATCATTGTGCTCTGGGGTGGGTGGCAGCAGGACAGGTATATCTTTCCAAAACCTATTGGACAGTAACTGATTTTAAAGATTGGTTTGTAGTTTGTAACGACATGGTTCTTGTATATGCTCTGTATAAATCAGTACAGTCTCACATGCTACACTGAACAAATCAATAAATCACTTACAAGTAACACTTGCAGACCCTTTATTATCAAGTGCCCTTTGAAACACTTCCTGCCCCTTTCACATAATATTTCCTATCTTCAGTAGTTACTAGAAAGATATTTTATCATTTAACTGTCTGTCACATGGGACGCATTTTACACTTAACTGCCTAGTTACTACAAGATTTACCAGACTTCTGGAAGATGTTTTTCCCTTGGCCTCGATACTCTTGAAACTCTGGTAAAATCAGGACAAACTCTGGCTTACAGAAATGTCATCTCGCAACTAAATCCAGTCTGAAAGAGGCAGCAAAATAGCATGAGATGGGTTCATTAACTCTAAATAAATACACCTCCTAGCTTTCAGTGAAGAACACACGGAGAATTATTTACCTTATTCATTTGATGAATAATTTTGGAAAGCAAAATATTTGCTTATAGTAAACAAAAAAGTTGATTTGATCAAATATGTTATCAATAAACTCAGATTTAATCAAAAAAGCACCCTTGGTGGGAGTGGGGGGTATATATGTTGGAATGATTTCAAAATGCAAAAGGATTCACAGGATCACAGGATGTTAGAGGTTGGAAGGGATCCAAAGAGATTGAGTCCAACCTCTGTGCCAGAGCAGGACCATACAATCTAGCTCAGGTCACAGAGGAATGCATCCAGACAGGCCTTGAAAGCCTTCAGAGAAAGAGACTCCACAACCCCTCTGGGGAGCCTGTGCCAGTGCTCTGTGACCCTCATAGTAAAGAAGTTTCCTCTTGTGTTGAGGTGGAACCTCCTGTGCTGCAGCTTACACCCATTGCTCTTTGTCCTTTCACAGGAAGCAAGTGAGTGGAGCCTGTCACCCCTCTCCTGACACTCAGCCCTCAGATATTTATTAAATCCCCTCTTAGTCTTCTCTTCTCCGTTCTAAAAAGCCCCAGGTCCCTCAGCTTCTCCTCATAAGGCAGTGTTCCAGTCCCCTAATCATCCTCGTAGCCCTCTGTTGGACTCTCTCCAGCAGATCCCTGTCCCTCAAACTGGGGAGCCCAAAACACAGATATTCATTGCAATTGCTTATCTTCATAAACACAAAGCCATTGCCTCACTTGCTATTTCCCATTTCTGATGAAGTTCTACCCTTTACTGTTGTTGTTTGGTTTTTTGCCCTTTAAACTTCTTTCCAAAGCAAGAAGGCAACAGGTTCTGCCCCAAAAGTGTCATTTGGATAATAAAGAAATTTCCTTTTTTGTTTTTATTCTTTTAGGAGGTCAGCACTGCAATTGTCACCTGCAATTGTACTGCTAACAGCATGTAAATCATCACCCTTTTCAAAAGATCAACAGACAAATTCAAGTTAACTGCATACAGAACCTGCTCTGCATCTTTTTGCTAACAGTACCAAGATGAGAATTTTCAGACATGTCTATCCCTTCACTCAGAAGCACTAAAAATAATTTCTCCTAAGCACTCATATAAGCTGTAAGTATTTGTGTTCTTAGTGTTCAAGAACTGAAGCTCTAGTCTTTGAGGTTAGCCGGCATTAAATCACAGAATCACACAGATACAGACCTCTGCTCAGTAAAGAGGGTAAATAAACATGTTGTGATACCTAAATGAGATAGAAAGTGGTGATCTTATTTAAAAAGCCCAGCCATACTAGAAACTTTTCTTGAGAGAATTTCTTTGTACTGCAACAACTACCTCCCGTGGATGTCTGCTGGGGAATGAGAAGAGGGAAACTGGGAAACTTACGCGAAAGGAAATGTAGCTGCTTTAGACATCCTTCATTATGAGTCTTTCCACACACTCATTTTCACATTGTACTTCCACTCAGCCCAAATTTGGGTTCACAACAGTCTGGCTCAGCGTATCTGGGACAGCAGAACTAAAGCTGCCCAGGTCATTTTCCTGAGCCTACCTAGCAGCAGTAATGGGTAGTATTTGTTCTGAGAAACGGAAATATAAAACCACAACAAGCAATATAACAAATCCATATTCCTCATATCTGCACATAACTCTAGACAAATTCCAGAACTTTCAATCACCTATCTCAAAGGACAATGTATTTGAAAAGCAACATTAGCAGATCCTTCTAGTCTGCTTTTTTCACGCAGCCAGTAAAGAGCATCCCATGCACCTGTGCACTCCAAATTACACAGACCATTACAGAAGGGAAGGTATTTCCATCACACTCAGCAGCAAGGACTGGATGATGGATTTTGCTACAAACTTCAAGCTTTTAGCAGAAGCTAGAGTAAAAAAAAAAGAAATCTGAGCTAAGACTGCATTCAGGAGAAAGCATGCTGTATTCCCCGTTGTAGACAGGAAAGGCTGGATTTCCACAGCTAATGTAAGATCTGCTTTGGTCCTTATACTAACTGGGAATTCAGTATGAATCCATATGAAATTTAAAATAGTCATTTGATCTAGTATTTCAGAAACAGCAATAGCCATAAGTTCCAAACCAAAACGTATCACAAACTTTAAGTAAAATCTAGACATTTTCAATGTGTGTTTATTAATATGATTAGAGGTTTCATCATTTCCAAATAGTGTGAATTAAAATATTTGGATAAATGCTCAGGGCTTTGGTTGGAATCCTCCCTTCACCAACACCTTTGTAATCTGGCCAAACTTCATTCCTGCAAGGTAATCAATAACCTTCTGTAATAAGAAAGCTTTACAGAACCTTTAGATAACTCCTCATGTTATATAAGATTCTATATATTTCTGATGTGGCACTTGATGAACTAGAGCGTGCTGGGATGTGAAAAAGGCATTAATGAGAATGAAGATGTAAGAAATAATGTTAACTAGGCCTTTTCATTACAACTGAAGAGAGCAGTACATGTGTAAAATGGGTACATAAAGTTTTATAACATATTGCCTGCTCAGAAACTCTAACATTTATAATACATTTCCATTACTGTTTGCTGTAAATTGTCTGTCTCTTACATTAAAAATAAATGGTTCCAGATAGACAGCAAAAAGATTTTATTACAAGCAATTGTAGTTGACAGTACCAAACACAAAAATCTCTGTAACCCTGAGCTTAAAGCAGAAAAGAAAGATGCAACTTTGCAGAGCTGATCACTAGAGAGTGAACCGCAAGCTCTTTTCCATCCCATTAATGCTTTATCCTGATTTTTGGTATTATTGCTCCACGTTACTTTGGGAGAAGCACTACCCTTTGTCCTTCTCCCTCACCAAAGAGCTGGAACAGTTAGCAGCAGTTTGTCAATAGCAACAACTGTAATCCTCCATAATCAATGGCCACATGCAGCACAAAAGGCTGATAAGAGTTTTACTGGCTTTTATTTTATTAGTAGGCAAGAGGGCAGGAACCTGACAATACTTCCCAGAGCTCTTGTTACTGTGTGAGCAAGCAGTCTAGAAGCCAGTATGCTCTTGCTTTGCTGATGAACCCTTTTCAAATATTGAAAACAGAGAAAATAGAACTGGTGGAGGCATCAGCCCTTGCTTGCTTAATATTCTCCATATGACATGAAGCCCATGCAGGATAGACAAGCAGACCGACCAGCTCTGCAGACCAGATCATTTATGAACAAGGAAGGAAAGTAACAGACCCTCTCTATGTTGTTGACAAAAATGTGTGTGTAAAAGCTAGAGCATGTATTGCTCACTCAAGCTCCCCCTAGTTAAGCTGAGGAGCACTGGTGCATGGTGTGCCACTTCTCATTACTTCACCGTATCAGTCACTTGAAAGCGAGTAGAAGAGTGGCTTGCTGCCAAAGGAGGATAAATTATTGATGCTAACATAAAGAACATATAGCAGCACTCATGTCAACAGGGAACAACTAAAGCAAGATTTCAACAGCAAATATGCTCTTGTAATCTCCTTTCATCTTTTGTTCTCCCTCATGGGTGTAACCCAGTTTTATCACAACTCCATGGACTAGCAGAAAGTTGAGAAATCTGCATCATAGCTGTCTGGGAAGACAGCACAAATCTCATGAAATTCTAGGTGATTTTATTTATTATAAGGTAAAGAAAAGAAAAAAGAAAAAAAAAAAAGCTTTCAAGAGAGGTCACTGATTAAACCTCTGCCAAAAATACAAAGCAGCAAGGTTTACAAAACAGCAAACTGGATTAGTAGTCCTACCTTCAGGCTGCTGTGACATGCCATTGTGGACCTCAATTCAGAGAGGAACCAAAGATCTCGTGAGTAGGATAAACAGATAATAGAGAGATAGGGAGAGATATGCAGTTTTGACATATCTGCAAATTAGTGGAGATGTCTGACTGCTGGAGATCAGAAGAGAAAAAAACATTATTTTCCCTGTAACTCTTGGTATTTGGTCACTGCCACACGTAGTGGCATGATCTTGTCTGATCCCAGCTACTTGTTCTTAAAATACTATTCCTTTTTAAAGATACAATTAAGTGGTGTTCACAAACTTTTTCTCCCCAATACGAAGTGGGCTAAAAGCTTGTGAAATAATTTATTCAGTCACCTGACCCAAGAGCTTCTACTCCAAGCAGAAGCTTAGAGTCTTTATTCCAGAGCAGCCCCACCATTCAGTAATGAAATACCTGAAGGGAAAAAGAATAATCTCGTCATGTTCTTCAGAAATCATACAGGGTCTGTAGGGTTTTTTCATTATTCTTCTGTTAGCTGGTTAAATGCTCATCATGTGACCCCAATTCTGCAAGCATCACCCTGGTAAAGTCTCCACAGAAATTGAAGTCATCTTGTGTCACATCATGACTTTTACCTTGCTGCTGGCACACTTCCCTATTGAATAGAGTTAAGTGTTTCATGACTGTTACCATCTTCGCTGTTTGACTGACAATTAAAAGAGCGGTCTGTAATTGACTTATATTGGATTGCACTCTGCTGTGCAAAGATAAACAAAGCCTCGCTAACAAACAGTTGAAAGAAATGAGTTTGTTCAGCTGTCTACAAGTTTCAGGAATAAAAGCCCTTCACACTTCATGCAGGAGAACAGTGGAACTAGGTTGCGTGTCTGCAGCAATTCAGTGCTCAGTGCCTGGAAAACTTCTACAGATGCATATAAAAGGTAAAATGGGAATGACATAAATTTAGAGCCCAAGAGATGAGAGCAATTTGTTGCCAAATAATCTGCTCTTGCTCAAAAGTCTTAGGTGGAGCAGTGAGGAGAGCCTTTGACTCCTATATCCTATAATACCTCAGCTGAGCATTAAGCAAGTAGAACACCAGGGTGCCCTACGAGCTGCCAGGTATTCGCTGTGCTCACCTGCAAGGAGACAAGTTCCTCTGCTTTGTCACCTCCCAATTCCTATAGCTCTTGGTTCTAACCTCAGTGACCTGAACCAGGCGCTGATCTGCCTTGTTCCCTGCCAAGTAGCACAGAGCAGCACTGCTGTCCATGGGACTAGACTATTAATCTCAGGTGCAGTCATAGAATCATAGAACGTCAGGGGCTGGAAAGGACCTCAAGAGATCATCTAGTCCAGCTCCGCTGCCAGAGCAGGATCACCTAGAGCAGATCACACTGGAATGCATCCAGACGGTTCTTGAACATCTCCAGAAAGGGAGACTCCACAACCTCCCTGGGCAGCCCAGTCCAGTGCTCCATCACCCTCACAGTGAAAAAATTCCTCCTGAGGTTCACATGGAACCTTCTATGCCTCAGCTTCCACCCATTGCCCCTTGACCTGTCACTGGACATCACCAACAAGAGGCTGGCTCCATCCTCCTGGCACTCACTCCTTATATATTTATAAATACAAATGAGATGATAGATCATGGAAGTAGCATGTCAGATCACAGAATCAGCCAGGTTGGAAGAGACCTCCAAGATCATCCAGTCCAACATATAACCCAGCCCTATCCAATCAACTAGACGATGGCACTAAGTGCCTCATCCAGTCCTTTCTTGAACACCTCCAGGGACAGCAACTCCACCACCTCCCTGGGCAGCCCATTCCAATGCCAATCACTCTCTCTGTGAAGAACTTCCTCCTGATCTCCAGCCTGTACCTCTCTGGTACAACTTGAGACTGTCCCCCCTTGTTCTGTTGTTGGTTGCCTGGAAGAAGAGATCAACCCCCACCCGGCTATAACCTCCTTTCAGGTAGTTGTAGACAGCAATGAGGTCACCTCTGAGCCTCCTCTTTTCCAGGCTAAACAACCCCAGCTCTCTTAGCCTCTCCTCATAGGGCTGTGCTCCAGGGCCCTCACCAACTTTGTCACCCTTCTCCCAGAACTGGACATAGTACTCAAGGTGTGGCCTGACCAGTGCTGAGTACAGGAGAAGAATAATCTCCCTTGTCCTGCTGGCCACACTGTTCTTGATGTAGGCCAGGATGTCACTGGCTCTCCTGGCCACACTGCTGGCTCACATTCAACTACTATCCACCAGTACCACCAGGTCCCTTTCTGCCTGGCTGCTCTCCAGCCACTCTGTCCCCAGCCTGTAGCATTGCTTGGGGTTGTTGTGGCCAAAGTGTAGAACCCTGCACTTAGCCTTGTTAAATCTCATCCCATTGGCCTCTGCCCACCCATCCAGCCTGTCAAGGTCCCTCTGCAGGGCTGTGCTACCTTCCAACAGATCGACAACTGCTCCTAACTTGGATGTTGGACTCAATTCCCTGGTCCAGATCATCAATAAAGATATTGCACAGGATGGGGCCCAGCGACTGGGTGCCAACTGGATGTGGCATCATTCACCACCACTCTCTGGGCCCAGCCCTCTAGCCAGTTCTTGACCTTTATCAGAGTGAATCTGCCCAAGCCATGAGCTGCCAGCTTTGCCAGGAGCTTGTTGTGGCAGACGGTGTCAAAGGCTTTGCTGAAGCCTGGGTAGACTACATCCACAGCCTTCCCCTCATTTGCCAGGAGGGTAACCTGATCATAAAAGGAGATCAGGTTGGTAAGGCAGGACCTGCCCCTCCTAAACCCATGTTGGCTGGGCCTGATCCCTTGGCCATCCTGTAGATGCTTTGTGATGGCACTCAAGATGACCTGTTCTACAACCTTGCCTGACACTGAAGTCAGGCTGACAGGTCTGTAATTTCCTGGTTCCTCCTTCCAGCTCTTCTTGTGGATAGGCATCACATTAGCCAGATCACCCCTTAGTCATCTCCTCTCCAAGCTAAAAAGTCCCAGCTCCCTCAGTCTCTCCTCATAAGGAAGATGTTCAACTTCTTTAGTCATTTTTGTGGCTCCTGCACCCCAACATGCTTTGTAGGTAAATACATTCCTTTAGTTAATAATAAACTGCCATCCATACACCTTCACCTACTGCAGGCATTGTCTGTCTCTAGCAGGTGCCTCATCATAAATGCCTATAAATTTGGCAACAGCAATTCTATTTCTAATGGTATTCGAATTTTTCTTCATGCACAATTCAGAATAGGAAACAGTGAGACAGGGTAAGCAAATATTAATACCACAGCAAAATCTCTCAGCTCAGCAGATGCATGTACGCATGCTCTTTGACACTGGATTTGATGTCAGGTGTGTGGTGGCACCAGATGCATACAGAGCCCTGAAATAATGTCCAAAATTGTGAATTCTTGCAGCGAGGCAGAAAGAGCATGTATGTGTACGTACAACTGACACCGCTATGAATTTCATTCCTAGATGAGTAATGCAAATGATGCAATAATAAAATATTCTTTTGGTACCTCTTTTTAGCATTCATAGTGTGCTCGCATGGTCTAAAAACAATTTAGACTGAACAAAAACTAGTGCTGCTTTTACTGATTCTGATATTGAATTCTTTTTCTCTCTGCTATCCCTTCCATGAATACACAGTGAGTCAATCTGGTATGTCTTGTTGGTTGAATAAGCTCTTTGATTTCTAAATTATTTTGAGATTAACTGAATTTGAAATGTGTGCTGCATGCAATGTCTTGCTGGCACAAAAAAAAGATGAGCTTTGTTATTGACAGAGAAAAGTTGCAAAGCCCCATTTTTCATTACTACTCTCAACTGCTGAACTTGTGTGCTCGTCAGACTGCTGGCTGCCATGACAGCAGGGGCCACCAGGTTGAAAAGTTCAATTTCCAATATTCTCTCCTGACCTGCCTGAATTTCAGAGAGTAGCAAAGTAGTTTTTTCCAGCTTGATAAAAAAACAAATCTGCTTTATAAATAATAGAATGGGCATTGCATTTTGCTGCTTGAAAGCCATATAATGCCATGAATGCATCACACCACATGAAAACCATGTTTTTATCAGTATAGGATCACAAGAAGTTACCAAAGTTTCTACAAGTTCTCCCCTGTTGGTGCTCTCCCAGAAAATCCAGGTACTGAAACCAGAGGACCTCAAAACAGGAAAGGCACCAGCAAGTGCATTATTATTCAGCCCAAGCTTCACGAGCTCCGATGAAACGGAAAATATGACTCAGAAACTACAGTCTGTGATACGAGAGTGTGAAGTAAAGCTGCATAAAGCTTGGGAGTGTTGCATTTCTTGAGAAGTGTAAATTAAGGGACAGTTTTAGTGAGCCCACAAGTGTAGGAATCTGAGGAAAACCAGCTTTTACTCCTCATCTGTTTGTTACTGCCTTCCAGTCCTTATGTGTTTTGTGCATAGAAAATATATTTGTAGATCTCTTAGTGCTTCTGTAGCACTTCACACCCTCTCTCTTTCTTAGCCTTCATTCTCTTTATCACCTCTGAGACTTCTCTCACCTCTCTTCCTACCGGCTGCCTACTTTCCTTCAATTCCCCATTTCTTTCTCCCTCCATCCTTCCCTTCTCCCTTTTAGCTCATATTCCTGGCAGTGAGGCTGAAAGTCTCCTAAGACATGTAGATTAATTTTCCTTTACTAATTACACAGAATGTTAGAAGTTGGAAGGGATCTCAAAAGATCATCTAGTCTGCCAGAACAGAATCTCCTAGAGCTAGTCACACAGTGATGGGCCCACGCAGGTTTTGAATGTCTCCTGTAAAGGAGACTCCACGGCCTCTCTGGACAGCCTGATCCAGTGGTCTGTCAGTCTCAGTGAAAAAGCTTTTTAAAATGTTCATATAGAACCTCCTGTGCTCCACTTTGCACCCACGGCCCTTTTTGAAAACTGGAGTGACATTTGCATTCCTCTAGTCCTCAGACACCTCTCCTGTTCCCCATGACTTAACAAAGATGATGGAGAGGGGTCTAGCCATGACTTTTGCCAGCTTCCTCAGCATCCACAGGTGCATCCCATCACAGATTTATAGATGTCCATAACTATTTCTCAGAGGCACCCTGGAAGGTGAGGCAGACAGACACCACTTGCCTCCTGCCACAGCCATAAGCTCGCCTCCACTCACCTTTTCCATTTGGACTTTTGTCCTCCACCTGACCAGGGCAGGATAGACGGCCCCCTTGATCCTGGGTGCTGTCTGGTGGGTGTTCCCATTTTTGTTACAGGGAGGGCATAGCCTGGCACCACCAGTCTATTGCCTTTTCACACTCCCTTATAGTCCTCAGCCACTAGGCTCACAGCAAACAGTTGCTGTCTCTGCAGTCTGCCATTGCAAGTGAAAGGCTTTGGCATTCCCTGCAGCCATCCCTGCAGCCAGGGGCCTGGACACCTGCCTGTTTAGGTGGGACTAGTTTCTGGATGACCACACTTCCTTTGCTAAGAGTTTTTGCCCGGGTTTCAGCCACCGCTGCTCCCGCCCCGGTGCCTGACCCCGCAGGCTGCCGTGGCACGCCAGGTGACTCACCACGCCCCATCCTGTTCCACCTCGTTCGGTGCGCAGAGACCTTAGACCCTGCCCTCCTGAGGCGTTTAAATAGCCTGCTGAGGCTGCGGTTCTGCCCACGCCTCCCCAGCCTCTCTCGCAAGAGTGAGACCTGGGCAGCACAAATACCAGATGCTTTTAAAAGACGGGAAGGGAGCTCTGGTCCCATAGAGGATGGGCCCATCCATTTCCAGAAAATCTCTGGTGCTACAGTAAAAGCAGCATTGCTAATATCACATTTCACTAGCTTGTCTGATGACTGGTGTAATTGAAATAAATTATGAATCCCATATGTGCCACACTAACAGAAAGCAATAAAACACAATATTTATGAATAAAGATAGCAATTATCTGATTAAATCAGACAGTAATGTTATTCTACCAGAGGACTCTTCATCTCACATTATAATCAATACTGATTATGAGAGTAAAGGAAAGACTCTTGCCATTACTGTAAGAAGGTCCTCTAGATTTTAAAAGGCAGTGGAAGATTTTCTGTAGACAGTAGAAATCTGCCAGGTTATAACTGACACTTTGAAACAATCTATTTAGCTTTTGAGGTAGAAAGTCTTGGATATTAAGCCAGACTTCGACATCGCTGACACAGTGTCAAGCTGATGTAATTGTATTGACATCAGTATTGTTATCCAAGATTGATGCCAGCATGACTGGGAGCAAATTCTCAAGCTCTTATTAAAAGGGTGGAGTTTTTTAAAGACTGAAAGAACTTAATAAGACACTCAGGATATTTCTGTAGCTCTTTTAGTAGGTGGTAATTTTCTAGAGGTGAAGCACACAAGCTTGATTAAAAGATAATGATCCAGAATGTATGACTATTTCTAGAACAGCTATTTTAGTCATTAAAGGCAAAATTTATCCCTGCGAAGCACACACTTTGTGCCTCAGCTCCAAGTCCATATTAGGGGACAGGTCTGACCAAGATTTTCAGAAACAGTAAGTAATTCTGACACCTCAGCTTTGTGACTGTTTCATTAAGGTTTATCCTGGTTTTCCAACAGGTGTATCCCATTTAAAGGTGTTTTACATGGACTACTTCAAGCAGCATTTGTGCTCTTAAGGTAAGAGATAAATACATTTATTGAGTAATATAAAATTGAGTAAGATATATAAATGACTTCTACCTTGACAACAAATTTCAAATCTGTATTCAACATGGTTTTCTTGTTCAAAGGAAAAATAATCATAATTCTAAGACAAAAGAATTCTTATCAAAACTGGTTTCTCATTATTCTGTGTAGGAGGAAGGAAAATGCAGTCAGTGCACCTAATCAGTAAGGAAACATCTATTTAAATTTCAAAATACTCCAGAACCATAAAAGTAATTAATAGAGGCAACATCAAGACCTGTATCACAGAGGCAGGGAATGACACTGTCCACACTTGCCTACGCTGATGCTCTCAACATTTCTCAAGGAATGGGAGACATGGAACAACAGGTTCCTAAATCAAACAGCACAGTTCAGGGCTTGCTGCTGGTTTGAAAATGAAAAAGGGCAAGGAAGGAAGGGAAAGAGAAAGCAACTTTCTCAGAGGGAAATATATGGAACTCCAAGAGAGACTTAATCTAACAGTCTCTTTTTTGCAGCCATTTAAAAAATATTTAATGGATGTTATGATATAAACTGGGAAACAAGCAGCTATCACTGTATGGGCAGTTGTAGCAGAAAAAGAGAGCTCAAGGAATTCTGTCATGGTAGTGTCATTACAGCCTCAGTCAGAAACTGAGGATACTGACTCTTGGTAAACTCTTAGTCTACTAAGAGTTTGTGCAAGAACTCGCTTCACTCCCCTCACTCTCTTCTTTTCTCAGTTTACAGCTACCATTATAAGCTCAACTCCATGCTTAGCATTTTTTTCCTTGGTTTTATTCTTCTCATTGAAATCAAGGACACTTTTAGGTAATGAGATTCATGAACATCGCCTACTATAAATTCAGGACAAGAGTTTTGACCCTGTGCAGAAACCTATGATGCAGCTGGCCACAGCCTAAATAGAAGCACAGCTATGAAAATTTTTCCCAGCAACTTTGAAAATCTTGGAAAAGTTCCCTGACCTCCTGCTCCATTACTTGCAAGTAACAAGCTCAGCCAAAGTTCTCTGACATCTTTTGGAGTTTGCAATTCTTTCAAATAACCTTTTACGAAGTTCTGTGTGAACCTACCCAGATTTACAGCTTTAGGATTAAATCCCTCAAACCTCAATGGGCTCTGTGTAAAAATGAGGTGAAACCACAATGGCTTTGAGTTCTGCTTGCAATTTCAGGCTGGCTTTGAACTCAATGCACAAAGATAAATGCACTTAAAGCTCAAGCAAGTAGTCTTTTGAAATCCTGCTCTCTTGGAGGTGAGGTACACTGGCCACCTCTGCACATTATCAGGAGCTTTCTTCTGTAGTACAAGGTCAAAAGGAGGGAAAACACATTCTTGCCTTTCTGACTAATAATTTCCATGTCCCAGTTTTAAATATGTGTCCATCTTCTTTGATCAGTTTTCCTAGCCAAACTCAAAGTTTTACCTCTAAGAAATTTTCACTTTCTGTAGCCTGATGCCAAAAATAAATTATTGTGAAGTCTTACAAGTAGCACTCATTTCCTCCACTTTTGAGATTCGCCACCTCCTCCTTTTTTAACAGCCTACAATATATGATATATTTAAGGAACAGACTGATCATGTAATTCATATTCTACATGCCTCCTTCCTTGCTCCTCAACACCTTTGTGTTGTAACAGGCTCTAACTTGTCTTCAGATTAGGTTTCCCATTAGCAGTCCAGCATTCAAAAATTCAATACACCTCTCAGCAGATATCTTCAAGCAAAGTTTATTCTATAGGCTCTAAGACTTCTTTCCTTTTATAGAATATACAAAATAGAAATATTTCTGCTGGTTCTTTTCTACACTAAAAGTCCAAATATAGCATGTGTTGATCTAACCGGTCGTTGGTGACTTACCGACCCTGATATTTTAGCCTAACCATATTTTTTCCCTCCCTCTCTCTCTCTCAATAGAGTGAACTCAGATCAAAATAAAGGGGAAAGGGGTAATCTTTTCTCATACACATTGTCTTTCTAGCCTTTAATGAGCTTAGTTATTATTCTAAGATTTTCATACCCTGAGGCATTCTCCAGATCAGTTCACAATCCAGAACATATAGACCCAAATTATGAATGTATGTAGCTTGTGATTGCAAATGATGTCATTAAACTAGCCAGATATTATTAGACAGAAAATAACAGGTGCTAGTTTCATGAATATCTTTACAGACTACACTGATGTACATGAAATGCCTAATAGGCATTTGATGCTTCATTGCAGCAGAGAAAGTAAGAAAGTCAGTTCACACTCTTGTACCAAATCTGGATTCTCCAAACTAACTAACACTAACTTAACCTTTCTTAAAATACCACCATATTCCATGAGCTAGTATTGGAAGCTTCCTTTATTGAACTTCCACATAAAAGTTGATCATTTTGAAAGTATTTTTTTGTTTGGATTTTTACTTTTGCTTTAACTATCAACTATGAATGCAAACTGGAAACTGAAAATGAAGTGGCATTTCCACCTTGTTTCACAGAAATCACTGGCAACAAGTAAGTATTGATCAGTCAATAATAAAGAATTATTACTTAACTTGTGGTTTCAATACCTGAAGCAGAAAAGAATTCACCTCCCTCTCCCAAAGCATACTGAGTTGCAATGTTAAGATTACCCAAGTGCAAAGTAATCTATTTTAAAGTCTACAGATGTCTTGAAGAGAAATATATAAGACCTGATCTAATATCCTTAAACCAGTTACACATTTCCCACTGACATCAACAGCTTAGGATGGGGGATCACAGAGCAAATATGTTTTTTAAAGTCGCACTTTAGATATAAACAACTAAACTTCTCAAACTCTATGCAAAATTAAACTCTATGCAATCACTTTTTTTTAGAGTTTATAAATTTTTTTTAGCATCAAAATAACTAAGATTTAATAACTCTGCATCACGTTAGGCCATGAGCAAGATTCTGCATTTGCTCGTAGATAGAAATGCACAGAATATGACCCTGTGTCTGCCAAGAACATTTCCTTGTTCAAACATAGCTCTGCTTTCTCTAAATACTCTAATTGTTTCATTTTGGCAAAGATAAGTTTTCCAAATTAACTTTTACTGACCCTTACTCCCTCCAACAGCTTCATAATTCTCATCACTACCTTCTGAATAATGTTTGTTTATTCCAGCTTCTTTCCAGCAAACACTTTCCATCAAACATCTGTCCAAAGATATGTACTAGCTGGAGGGTATAAACAATGTGTTCACCCTGTTCGCAATTTCTCATTGCCAGTCTTTTCAACAGTGAGACTGTCTGGCAGCTATGCAGGTTGTATACTCTGGAGGCTCTCTGTAAACATAGTTGTGCTTTCCAAACACCCTTTGGTGTTCAAGGCACAGCCTAATGTTTTTCTGTCCCACTTAGGTCAAAGCTAAGCCTTGTCAGGCTGGAGGTGAGCAGCTAATGGACTGAAGTTTGCTCCCGTCCAAAGAATCTTTAGTGTTTCCTGGAACAGATACACTGTTACAGGCAACATGAACATTGTTTATATGGAAGGCTTAGAACAGTGAAGCAGCAAGAAGTCAGATCACAAGAGAGTAAAAAAGACATTATTAATTAAGATGAAATGCTACAAGTATTATGTGTTCACTGTCAGTGAAGTACGATCTTCCATTTGTACTCTCTCCTCTTCCATTTTTTTCTGTGTCAGATAAGGAAGGAGGTGTATCCAGACAGAATCAAGCACTTGATTTCAATTTTCAGGACACTTTATGGTCCATACTACACATTAACACTGGTGACAAGAATTTATTGGATCCAAGAGCATTTTGCTTACTGAGGCTGTTTAACTCAGTGACAAAAGAGAAACCTTGTCTTCACTCCTGTATCCTGCAGAGGAGTTCTGATGTGTCAGGTAAGACAAGAGTCTGATCTAGTACCTGGTGAGCCTTCTAATATGCCTGATACTGAGGCTACTGCATGGTGAATGCAGATCCCATGTACTTTTGTCAACTGAAAGTTGAAAATGTGTGAACTTAAGTAGGCCAAGAAAGCCTATTTCTCTTAGAGAGCTTTTGGCTTTCAGTGAAAGCTGTCTTAGGGCAGTCCAAACTATAAAGCTTGGTCAGGTTGACATGTTTTAGCCCAGCCTGACAGGCATAGCAAAACTTGCAGAAAGACCACTAGGTGTTAATGAAGATAAGTACTCCGACATCCTTCTTACAGAATCAAGGCTTTAACTGAAACAAAAGCAAAGCACTGTTCAAAAAGAGGTGGAAAGATCAGGGAAAAGATGTGAGTAGGTTCTCTCTTTACAATCCCACCACAGGTGTACAATAGCAACTGTTTTGTGAAGGTAGAGAAACTGTAACTAGACAGCATCAAAGCTGAGAAGGAAGCAAAAACACAGCTAATAACAGCAAGCACAGGTAAATAGTGGTACAAAAGTGCCATCTACACTTATAACTAAGGACAGCACTTAATGAATGCATTAACATTCTCAGGCAATAAGCTCATACACTCATAGTGTTAGAGCATTTTAACATGTCTTGAGGAGCCTGTTAAAGGAGGACAGGTAGTGCTTCAGAAATTAAATCAAATACATTATGTGATCACATTTAGTTTTATCTCATCTTTCACTTCTTGAATTTTTTATCACCTTAAAAACATAACATAGATATGACCTGCAAACATATTGATTTGTCAAGTTTAAATTTTGAAATGCGTATAAAATTTACACTCATGGGGAATATTTTTATACTCAGATAAAAATGTACTCTGGCAGTGTTTTTCCAATATGTCATCTATAAAGTTTTGTTTAGACTTTTTTACATATATATGTGAATGCATATGTGTGTGTGTGTGTGTGTGTGTGTGTAAAATACAGCAGGCTAAAGTTGCATTTTTTTCTGGAAGAGCTTTTCATCTTAGTCATATGAAGTTTGCCCTCAGCATCATTCTGCTCATATGAGATATAATGTCTTCTGGATGAAGAGAACAGTGACCATGTGATCATTCAATTGGATTCTAACTCTAAACTTAGTAAAGATTGTCATTATGCTCTGCACAGTTCTCTCTAAGCAGGCAAAACTCAGGGTCTGCATGCCTTATGGAGGACATGGCTACCTGCCTGTCTGCTCCATCTTGCAATGCAGGCACTGAAGGCTGGATAAGGGTTCTACCTGGGTGCAGCATCCTTATCATTTCCACAAAACAAAAATCCACAAACATACCACAGTGTAACAGCCTGCAGATAAAATATAAGGAGGCAGCTGCACCTGATTTCAGGAGGCAGGGGGCCTCATTTGATTGTAGAGTACAGAAAAATCACTTGTAAGGGCCTTCTGATTACTACTGTAAGAGAAAACAGTAACACAGACATACCCATTTTCTTCTCAAGCTAAGTATCTGCCACATCCTGCTTGGTGGTTCTTATTCCCTCATAGGTTCTATTTAATAAGTGAGAGATAACTTATGAAAAGCAATTTCAAAAGCTGTACAGTACCACACTTGTTTTTCCAAATGTTTTTAATGGGTTCTGCACACTGCAGTGTCCTGGGTTTTGTATTAAATAACCACAGAAAGTCACTGTGATACAGCTTCAAAGATCAGCTAACACTGATCTGATTATATGATCCAAGACAAAAAAAGCTTTTATGCTTCCTCTGGGCCATGGCTGTGTGGTCTGCTTTGCTTTGCTGTTGTGTACTTTGTACTCCTGTCTGTTTACTACCACCAGGATAGCAATTGCAGAGAATCTACATGGTAGGTAATGTGGCAACACTACAAGCCAGTGAAAACTACCTTCGTGGTACAATTTGCCTTGAGCTGGGGAGATGCATTTGAATTTAGGGCTAGAATAGAACTGGTTCTATCTGTCTCAATTGACTATACACATGGAGAGTCGTTTATTAGCTCCTGCAGAGGCCACCTAACTCCCAGACTGCTCCAGGAACTTTTTGGCATCCTTAAGCATTCAAACTCCTGCTTTATTTCCTTCTCTTGTACTTACACTGACACTTGACATATCAGAAAAGAAAACTTGTCTTTGTCCACAGAATAAGTACATGAGCTGATATATGGAAAAAGTCACCAAGACAGAGAATATAAAACCTTTTTCACTTTATTTTGTTGTGACTGGTCATGCATTAATATCCATCTTTGGCTCAAGTGAAAAGCAGGATTGTTCACTTTTGGGGTTTGGATTTTGATGTCCCTGGTGACTAGTGCATGACACCATCTCACACTTTCCTGTGACCAGGTTCACATGCAGAACACAGGACAGATGAGCTCCCCAGCCCTGCAGACCCTCAGGGTTCATTCAGTTCTCTCTTCTGTTGACAAGAGCCAATGCACTGACTCAGAAAAAGCCCATGGCAGGCATTAAGCTATTGGGCCATGTCCTGCATTTATCCACTACATATAGACAGCAAACTACCAAAGGCAGGACTGGAAAGAATGTCTTTTGTTAGAGGGTGATACAATGTCAGCCAGGATGCTGGTAGCTCAGCAGAGTTTGAGCCAAGCCTCAGCCCAGATCTGTGAATAGTATATCACAAGGTAGTCCTTTCGAACTCTGAATTAGCAAGCAGAATGAAAATTATCACATTAGTCTACTAGTATCTGAAACTAATAGCCAGCCAACTTAAGAGCATCTGCCCTCATTAACCAAAAGCACACTGATAACTTCCAGAGCTCCCCATTCCTGTAGGTTTTCTATATTGAAGCACGCCTTTCGCATCCATGTCCCATTCCTAAACCTTTTCAGATCTGACTTTTAGAACTGCAGTATGATTTCACTCAGGCAGTTCCTCTGCTCCTTAATATGTGTGTTCTGTGGAAAAGTCTTTATGTATTAAGATCTAATCACGATCAGACTCATGCATAAAATAAAACAATTTGATGCCTACTTTTAACGATCCTCTACAGAGATACTATAAATCCAAACTCTAACTGTTGAAAGAGGACCTCTGAGCCTAAACTTAGACACATTTAATAGTCAGTTTCAAGAAGATGTAATTCTACCCCTTATTCCTGCTCTGAACTAACACAAGACAACTCATTTTTTTCTTTTCTTCCCCTTCAAGATTATTTTTTTTCCACAATTGAGTTCCAGATATCAGACAACACTAGTGCTAGAGCAAGGAAGTAGCAGGCACAAACAGACAGGGGAAGAGAGAAACAATTGATCATTACAGTAATTTAGCTACATTACCAAATTGGATAACTAAAAATCAAGGGAAAAGTACTTTAAATTAGGACAAAATCAGGCTCAGCATAGGCCTTTCAAGCACAGATTCAGTGTACTAACAGCAACTTGAGAGAAAAGAGTCTTTGTAGCTCATTTCCACCTACATTACTTTGACTGCTTGTTTATATGGTCTTTTACCAGCATGAAGTTCACCTGCTTTCCTTGCTGTAACTTTTGAGGCTGTTACAGAGGCTACAGCATATAAATACTAATTAACTTTTAAATGCACAGGCTTACAAATGGCATTGTTTGATTTGCAATACATTTCACTCAAATTTTCTTCGTGTAGAGAATCCTTAAAAGAATGCTGACAAACAAGCAGCATAAGGTCTGTGTATTATTAAAATTTAAAACACATGCTGCATACACAGAATGTCAAAAGAATATGTTAATCAAGTATGAGTATGCCAGCTTGATCAGCTCTGTGATGGTGCAAAGCTGGGGAAGTTGCCAATAGCTGAGTTACTCCATCTCCTTGTAACCACAAAGGATTTATCCAAACACATTAAAGAAACTACAGACATTTACAAAAATTCACGTTTCTTATATTCTAGTGGATTCATGCTGATAATTCAGAAAGCAATGCAAAACCCTTGAATAATTTTTTCTGTATGATGTTGCCAGAACTAGGACATTCAACCTGTAACCCCAGGCTATGAAGGGGTAAGGAGGACAAACTTGTTGACTTTCCACACAGAGCATACCAAAAGATGTCTAGAGCAGCCTTCAAAATATCTGCACTTTATACACTGCTTCCTTCCCCTCAGAAACCAAACCATACATTGTATGCAGCCTTTTGCACACAGTGAAACCCAGTGGCAGATACATCACCTGGTTTTCACTTTGGACAAAATGTTTTTTCAATCTCTCTCAGAGAATGAATCCCAAAATCAGAAGACAAAAGAAATATGAAAAGTTAGAGGATCAATTTAATTTTCTTAATTGAATAGACATCTCATTAATGACAGTTCATATCTCATCCTTCTCCTCTGTTGCTTTGCAGAAAATAGGAATTAAAATACATATTGATTTCTAAGAACTGGATTCCTACTTAAGGACAGCTCCTTTCACCTACAACAACCAAGAATGTGGATTGTTCTTTCCAACCTGAATTCTGTTTCTTCCATTCAAGAAAGAAGCAAGTTCTAGATTTGCATTTCCTTTGCCATATTTCTAGGGCTCAAATCACTTACTTGCAGCTAAAGAACAATTTTGCTTTATAAAATGAAAACAGAAGAGTTTTTCCTAGCTGTAAAATTACTTACTCTTAAAAAACCAGAACCAACAGTTGATTACAAATACCATCTATTAGTTTGAGGAGTAGGTTCTTTGCCTAACTTTTCCAGTAAACCAAAAATGACAAACGAAATCCAAAGGAATGACAAAGGAAAGAGGTTTAGACCCAAATTATAACTGTTTGATGTCATTACCATGCAGCAGCAGAGCTATGTGCCACAAATGTGATTCCCTTTGATAATGGTTTATAGCAGAAAGTCACAAATGTGATGGTATGTGCAGTGCTTCAGCCACAGACACATGTCACAGGCAATTCTCTTTACTGCACATTTGTTTTGGGACTAAATGAAAATGGATGGAATAGTATTTTTGTACAAATACACTGGGGAAATCTTGCTCTGCTGAAGCTGGGCATGTTCTGTGCCATCTAACAGCAGAACCCATTTAAATGCATAAATTCACTGCAGAAATAGTGTGTTTGGGATGTTTTGGGGTTTTTTTGTTTGGGCTTGTTTTGGGTTTTCCCCTCAAAAGAAGGATGAATAAAGAGCAGAAATGTGGCATGCAGGCAGATCACTGTCCTTTTGCATTTGTTTACTTTGTATTTACAGTGTGCTTCTTAATGTGGCACTTAGTCCTTCTCATCAAATTTCCTTATTGCAAGTGCTAATTTTTACAGATTTCATGGAATTTTTGTTAAAATTTATGGGGGGGGGGGGGGGCTGTTAGACTGATTTGCTGTGCAGAAACTGATTTTGCTGTTTTTACAGTTTCTTTAAGCAGACTCCATTGAGTTACTCCTTGTACCCTTGAGCTGTAGCATGGGTTGGGAAAAGATGCACAAAGAGGCAAGGAGGATGCCGAGAAGATGTGATGAGCCCATTTTACAGCATAAATCATTTTCAGATCTCAAACATCTTCCTCTGTTAAAATAAACCACACACAAAAGGAAGCATAAAAACTTCAGTGATTGAGGCCCTAAGAGAACGTGAATTTCAACAGTTTACTGATAGCACAGGAAGCAGGAGATCTCAGGTAGCACAGAGCTCAGTGCATCTGCTGAAGAACTGAATTTATGAGTCAAGCTGTTAGTGTCGCTTTCCTTAGGACTGTAATTGCTTTTTCTATTTGCATAGCTGCCAGCAAATTCTTTTTACCAATAAACCTCATTGTCAATGTCAGATTGATATTACTTTTGATAAAAGCTTTAAAAAACAAACACAATTCATTCATCAACAGTTCTCAATCAATACATCCAAAATTTATATTCAGAAGACAACTTTGCTTTGCTTTTAAACAAATAATTTCATCATAACCTACTTCTCAGTAAAACTACAATAAGATTTCACATTATATTACAGGAGCAATGGCTATTCAGTTCTAAATAATGGCTCCTTTGCTAGACAAGTCAATGGAAATTGATTTGTTTCAGCCTCCTGTGCTCGCACACACAAAGCCTGCATACAACAACCCTATTGACTTCTGCAAACAGTATTCAACCTTGCGTCCTCAAGGACTCATGGCAAAATTTTTAAATCATTCCCCTCCTGCATTGTACCCTTTATGAACCAAGACTGGATTTAAATGTCAGTCTCCAGCGATAATACTATAAAGAGAAAATTGGTCACCAAATTGAAAATCTACTTTATATTGAAACATACAGCCCAGGATTGGATACAAGAAGGAAGAAAATTAAGATGTATTGAACTGCAAAATGAAAAGCATTGACTGTACATAGGGCAAAGGAAATGAGCTCCAGTACCCCATCTACACAAGAGAGTTTTGGCATGCAAGCCACCCTATGGGCTAGCCAGGCTGTCTGCCATAAAGCTCCCATCTGCACACAAAGTGTTCTGCATGGCAGACAGGCCTTTTCCAGTCCTGTGTGTACTGAATATTTTCTCTCTTCTATAAACAAGAACATTTAAAAACAATTAAAATAAAGATTAGGGATATTAGCATGGTAGAAGCATTAAGTGCAGTATCAAGACAAGAGACCATATGGTCCATCAAAATCTGTGTTCATAAGCCCTAGAAATACAAATCAACCATTTTCCCATCCTTTTAGTGCTTCCTTTCCTATTTAAATCTGATTATCAACTTTAACCCAACATATCCAAATGAAACACATTACTGTTGCCACATTTTACATTTCTAGCACTGCTGTAGTCCAAAGCACTCATGAAAAGTACCTATCAGCCTTCAAGGCTGATGCTTGACCTTAGGTCTTTTGGTTAAGTTACCATTTCACACAACTTACCAGTCCCAGATCATCCTACTCGTTTTTGTTTGTTTGGTTGGTTGGTTGGTTGGTTAGTTTTGGTTTTTTTAATATCTAAAGGGTAAGAGACCATCTCTAGCACCTAACAGGCTCCAATGACCAGGGCTTTGTTAACATCATGACAATATTTTCCACTTACATTTCAAGTGATGTCAAGTGTCTAGTGACTGTTACCCTGCAGTTAAGTTGTAGTATTAAGCTGCAGAGTTATTTATATGATAAAAACTTCAGAAGTGGACACCTAAATATGTTTTATGTTGGCTAACCCTCTTCCAAAATGTATAAACAGGTGACTTGCTGCTGCTGTTTTTCCTTTATACCACTTTGAAGACTGCATTATTTACTAGTTTATTGAACTAAGTGACCTAACAGAAATCTGAAGTCCTGTTCTATTTTGTAGGTTTCTTTGATGGGTTTTCTTTTTAAGAGCAAGAAAGGAATTTACATGTGCATGCAGTACACAGTACGATGTGGCATTGGCCAGGTCTCTATCATATGTAAGAATGGGTTACAGCAAGAAACAAATAGCTGACCATAAAACTTTGTTTTAGTTGATAACAAGATGTGGAATTTAATTTAAACTTTCATTCATGAACATGTATAATCCTGCAGGGAAAGAATACCTTCTGGATCACCTCAGCTGAAGGCTGGGCCTTCAGAAACACTTATGACCCAATACGTGAATCATAAATATTTTGACTGTACAGAGAGATGTTTTCACTCATGCAGCTTGGACTGATCTGAAAATACTGCAACAGACAAGAACTTTCATAGTTTTGTCAGCAGTGTGCCGAGTATAAATGACAAATCTATGAAGCCAACAGAGATTATTTTGATACAGGACTAAATCTCCCTCCTCCTTTCTTCCCCTAGTCTGTTTTTTAAATACTTGCATGTGAACTCCCTGATCCTGAGCAAAGGTAACGTAACAGAGAGAGACTTAACTAAGCACCTCTCTTGTAGGAATCACTTCAAGGCCTTAAATCTCAGCTCACCCTAGCTTTGGACAAGAAGTGAATCCACAGACAAAAAACACTTTGGAGTACATATAACAGTAATTCCTCTTGTATTATCACTGAATGATGTTTTGAAATAGTCCTTGATTTCTTTTACTGAATTCAAACTAGTCCTGGTTTAGTTATTTCACAACTGATTGTGTACTCAACCAAAACAGTGATGAAGTCCAGCCCAGAGAGAAAATTGCATCTTTTATCTTCTCCTTTCTGATAGCTAGGGTACAATTTTAATAGACCAAATTAGCAACATTTTCAGTAAATGTAAATGCTCATGTAGTGAGAAAAAAAAATTTAAAAAAAATAAAAGAAATAAAAGTATTTCCACTTTAGCTTACGATTCTTTTCATCTCAGGGTTCTGCAGAACCTTTAACTTTCCATGGTAATACCATAAATAATCAGTACTGACTCCAGGTCAAATCCCTGTAACATGATTTGAACAGTGCTTTCAGGTTTGTTTTCTTCTTCTGACCAGTGAATGTCACTTGAGGTGCTTCTCCTCTTACAAATACACTTTTCATATCATCATTGCAGATATATTAGCATTTTATCCCTCTCGACCAATATTTACAGCTATGATCTAAAACTTATTTCTTCCTCCGGGTTACAGAATAATAAGCATCCATTTGTTTCTTGTAAATGGCCTTACAATTATTTAAAACTACTCTTTCCATTTTCTGATCTAACCTCGCCTTTCTCTTCTGTCAATTACTTCTTGATTGCTTCATTAAAACAAGAATTGTCTCCTTTTGACTGACATCACCTGAAGCAATATGCTCATCAACTGGAAACAAGTTAGAAAATAAAAGACTTGACTGTAAACCACCAATGTAACAAAAATCTTTCAGATATCAGGAACTATTTCCAGCTCTGAGACAAATTAGTGAGTGAAAGAATTTGAAGAGACCTGTCAACAATTTTTTTGTGGCTATGTTTAACAAGAGGAAGATGTGACAATGATAGCTGAATATAAAAGAAAAATTAAAGAACTGGAGTTGCTTATTAAGGATATAAAATTTCTCCATTGGTATACCATAAGTGCAGGCATCAGAACAGAAGCAAAATCATGCACACTAAAGCAGAGTACTGAGAACTGAATGTATTCACATTAAAAGTTACTAGAAGGTTCTGATTCAACAGAGAAGTATTGGAGCAGCAAGAATGCAAACAGGGTTTTTTTTCTTCCTTTTTACATCTGAGGCTTGGTCAGCTTAAGTAAGAAACTGTATGGCATACACTTGTAATAGCAGGAGATTAGACATGGGCATGGTGATCAAGAAGATCCTTAACAGCCCAGTGTTTATATGAAGGAAAGATGTTCGGTGTAAACCTGGGGGTTTTATAGCCAGACAAGATTATCCTATTTGGTGTGGAGTATTTGCAAGAAGAAACAGACTAGGAAAGATAAAAGCCATACATTTGTAAGGATGAAAGCCTTCTGCTCAGGGGGAAATAAATGCTGAATACTTTTGGAAGAAAATAAGAGAGTGGGAGAGACTAGAGAGTTGTTATTCCCGACTATTAGATGTGATTCTGAGCACTCCCACTCTGACAGAGATGGTGGCAGTCAGTTCTGAAAAAGACAGGGCATGGTTTGCTCTGCCACGAATAAGGCTATATTCAAGAGGGATCCCCGACAAGACTGAACTCCTTCTGAAAACACAAACCAGCTCCCAAAGGCACTTACTAAACTGTGTCATAGACAGTATTCATGCTAATTCATCAGCATCACTGTTTCATCAGTGCAGCTAAGAGAAGCTTAAGATAAGGAGAAAAATAAGAGCCATAAGAAAGTTCTTAGAGAAAACAAGCAAACAAATGCAAAACAAAACAAAACAAAAACCACCAACAACCACAAGCTCTCAGCTGCACTGTTTCACAAAATGTCCCAAAAATAACCAAAGGCAAAGAGTGAAAAATATTGATCTTACTGAACTATCAAGCTCTCATTAACTTCCATTGCACAACTCTCAACTCAGGAATCACAGCAGAGGCAGTGAAGTAGCACAAGATGAGCATGGCAAAAACACAGATGCTGAAGCTAGGTCTTTCACCCACAAGATGTTGTCACTGTCACATACACAACATCAGGAAGACTGTAAGTAAATAGAAATTATTTATCACAATCCTTTTTCCTATATATACATATATGGATGTTTGGGTTGGGTTTGGTTTTGTTTTCTATTAAAAGTTTAGAGGAAGAGACTCTTGTCCAAAATAACTTCAATACCTGTAAGCTTTAGGAAAGGCTTTCTCTAAAGTCTCAACATTTAGTGTTTCATGTAAACATCAATTTTAATTCACAAATTAAATCTTCAGACCCTCAGTTGTCAGGAGAAAGATTGATGTTGCTGTAACTAAAAGTATCTCAGTGTAGAAAATAAGTCTGAAAAAAATTCACTTTTAGAAAAACGAGAAAATGTATATTTGGTTATGCAGAGGAGACTGCCTGAAAGCTTGGCCTGAGTAACACTGTGCCAAGCCTAGAGCTCAGTGCTGGTGGGATACAGCAAGAAAGGAATTGCATTCACATGTATGAAACCAGGCAGAACGGGTGAATAGAAATTGATTAATTAACATCATAAATATTAACAAGATCAATGATGAAATTTAAAACTCCAACTGACAATAACCAGCAGGGAAAAAAACCTTAATACTCAGATATACATATATGTAATATTATTCCCCTTTTTCCACAGTGAAAGATAACTATCTATTCTCCAAATAAATTGTAACCACAGTGGCACATACTGAGCAGTGTGAACCTTTGCAATAGGGCAAAGCATCTTTGTGGCAGCAGCTGCTCCCTGCCATTATACTGCTAATTATTTAAAATTTGGTGTCAGGATTCATGGCATAGTACAGTTTATCAGTCCAAAGTAAGCAACAAGAGAGATACATCTTGATCCTAGGAAATTATAACAAATTTGTGGAAATGGTATTTCTCTCATTCTCCAGGGTATTTTGGCACTGTAACATGAAAAAGTGCCTAGCTATTTCACACTGGTAATGCCCTGCTCTTCAGAGGCAGATACCTGCATTCTAATGTTCAAATACTCATAAAGAATACAAGTTATTTTGGCTAGTCAGAACCTAAACACTGCCATTCATGCTTCCAACAGCTAGCAAACATACATGCAACCCATTCCTCTAAACACATTACCCTTATGCCCAGTGAATGCATTTAAGATGCCACCATGCTTGATTATCTCACACTCTAGAATTCTCATTTAGATGAATGCAATATGAACTGACCAGTTAGTGCTAGACTAGTAATGAAGGGGTTTAAAACCCAAGCACTAAGAAAGAGAAACAAAATACTTTGTTTCCTCTGCTTTGTCACAGTTTTATAATTTAACATTTACCATGAATTAATTACTGGAGACCTCTGTTAGTACTCCTAACATTTAGACAAAAGTTCAGCATAAACTCAGGGTGACTGTTTACAGTGCTCCCTGAGGAAGTAGTCTTACTGCTTGGAAGTAGCCATGAATGTTCAAAGTACAGGGCAAGTATAATCTTGAAATGAAATACAAAGGTCCAACAATATCCCCCATGATCTATGCATGTAGCTGTGGTGTCTGACAAATTCAATTAAATCTGTCATACATCATTCCTACAATGTTATTGATAGAGACATAGTGGTATTGAATTTTAATTATTCAGCTAGTATTGATCTCCCAATAATCTGCTGAAAATCATCTCAGGTTGTCAGTACCCCTAGGAGACAACAACTATTATCTAATTATAAATCAGACTGTGTCATCTGATAAAAGGTTAGGGCTTTCTTCTTACACAGCTTTGCAGTCAAATTCTCATGTATAAATCAGAGTGACATGATTGTCTGCAAATGCTAATTATTTTCTTCCCATTGAGCATCTATTCCATTACCATGATGGACTTAACAAAAGTGAGCTCTTAGTGCATGTAGCAAATTCCCAGAGACATGGCAACAATTAAGGAACTGGGATTCCAGATTTTTATTCTATATTGACCTTGAGCAAGCAACTGTAACACTTGCAGGGTCTGCATTTCCTCTATGGAGAAGAGTGGGACAATATTTGCAGTGCCCATTCTTGTTAAACGCTTTGAGATTCTCAGAGGAAAGCTGCTGATGAGCAGCAAATTTCCCTTTTCAGCAGTTACACAAAGAGGCTGGCTAGTAATCCTGCCGAGTGCTCTCCTCCTCTTTCAAAAATCTTAGTTTTCCTCTGCACCCCACTGCTGCCATCAGGGAACTGGGTGGCAAACACTCTCAATCTGTTTTCTTTTTCTCCTCTCAGAGTCTGATTTATCAATGCACAGGAGGACACATCTGCTTGCAGTGACAAGTGGTGCAGGAGAGAGGGAGGATATCGCAGTGCCAGGGGCACAAGAACGCCCCACACCTATGCACAACACACACCCAGGATTCCTGTGGCAGCTCCTGTTCGGCCATGCTGGATTCCTTGCCTTCACTCGGCTCATTTGCTGTCTTCTCTGTTTTGTGGGTGGCAAATGGACCTGTTTTCACATGACTTGTAAGGACAGAAACAGGATGCCTTCCTGTGGTCTCTTTGCTGCCCATTCTCATGCCTCGCAATGTCAGAAAGCCTATTCTTAGGGGTAAGTAGCATTTCCACAAGTTAACCTCAGAGCCTCTGGCAGGGAGGCACTGACAAATAAAAATAGCTATGATGTACTGCTGGCATAACAAGAGCACCCCAAAGTTAGAGGGCATTAAACAGCCCTGAAATAACCACTCAAGGAGGTCTCAAGCAGTCACTTACCCACTTCTTCATTTTTTATTATTTAGAAAAGACTTCCTGCATCCAGAGATCTTCTATTAAATCTTGTAATTTGGGCCCAGAGGAGGAAATCTGCATTCTCAAATCACAGAGACAGTTCTAGTAACCAGCTTTTTCCTTTTATGACAACTGGCTCTTGGCTTAACTACCCTCTGCTGACCAACAGCTGCAGCACTATCATGCGGGCAGAGAAGTGCCAGCCTATTTACTGCTTCAGAGATCATAACCAGCTTCTTGAGCTCCACTGAGAGACTCAAGGGCAGCCACTGCAGCTCCCCAAGTAAGGTAATCAGAGGAAATCTTTACACACAATCCGATAGCATGTGACAGACGGTTTCCCTGCAGGGTACATTTATGTATAAGGAAAGAGGGTGATAAAAGTGCCTGATCATTGCTCCCTAAAATACAATGACTTAAACAACTGCAGTGATGGTCTGTAATAAACGCACCATTCAGTGCCATTTTGGGACTCCCTTTTTTCCCCACACATGCCTTGAACTTTATGATACAGAAATAAGGATAAAATAAATGATCAGCGACAAATGGCCTAAACTGAGAACATGAAATCTGAAAGGGGAGGTTAAATATTTAGAAAACTGTAAATGTCCTCTTCTAGATTTGAATTTTACCTGATTTGAAAATGTCACTATTGAGTCAAGGACAATTTAAAGACTAAAGAAATTTTTCAGCTGAAACAAGGGACATTTTGGAAAATCAGGTTCAAATGAGAAACATATACATGAAAGCCATCACTTGGCACTCTTTGCACTCTGCAAGTCCTGAGTGGGCTGTGGGACTCACTTTATTTTGTCAGCAGACATTTTTACACTTGTACAGGAGACCTCCAAAATTGTTGCATTTTCTGCAGCTAATGGATTTCAGAGACTTCACAGAGAGATTGACTATAGTCCTGCATTGCCTAACACTGCAAGGTCTTTCAGAAAAAATCATAATTACCAGGAAATACATGTTATTAGATTATCACCTAACCTACACACCTTTGCAGGGGCGAGGGACTGACGGGGCGCTCCTCTATGTGCTACTACTAGAGACTTCCAATAATAGCATAGGTTTAAAGTCCTTGAAGGATTGAGTTCTAGTTCGAAGGGAAAATTTGGTGGAATAACCCAAAGACTTCCTTTTATTTCATTTCACAGAAAGCAAAAACATGAGGCAGCATTAAAAGCTCCTCTAGCTAACTTCCACAAATTCACTCCTAGCAAGTCTAGGTGAAATCTGCACTGTCTTCACTCCCAGGTGAGCAACTCACTCTTCTTTTAATTACCCCAAAAGTCTCCCACACAATGCTGTACAACAACTCACTACAAATAAAAGTGGGAAGTCTGCAGTGCAATTCATTTAAGCTACCACACTTTTCTCAGTCACTTTTCAAACCTGAGCCAGCTTGGCTCTTTTGGAATACTTCATCATATGACTCCTCACTATCTTTACAGGTCTTTTCTTTATTCAGTCCTTGTTTTATACCACGTCACTCTCTGTGACCATTTCTTTTTCATAATTAACCTCATGTGTTCACAGCCACAGTGTTTTTTCTTACTCTAAACATAACTTCTCATTTTGTTTCCTTTTAATACCATGCTGTGTTGTGCCAAAAACTTCATGAACAAATAAATATACCAGGCAACAGGCAGTCTCAACAGGGTGTACAATTGTCTGTAATTACTCTATCAACGCTATGCCACAATGAACTTTTGGAAGGCATTTAAAAGAAAATAATGCCAAGAAATACCAAGCTCACCATACATAATTTCTTCCTGGTCTATCTGCAGAAACATTTGTCTTTCTCATCATGGCCCAGTTCCACCTATCCAAGCCCACCTGTTATTCCAGATTAGACTTGCACACCCATCACCACAGATTCACAGGCTGTAGGTGCTGATGTAGCATTATTTCCTACTCTGCATGGTAATACAAATACCATGGGTCTGATCTAAAAGGAAAAGATGAGATTTCTCCCAGTCTGCAACTGGGAGAACTAGTCTTATGCCTAGAAAAAAGATTGAAACACCGAAGAAAACTTACCTGCCAATTTCAAGGCAAACTGGAAGTTGTAAAGAAAAACATATTAAACAATCTGACGAGTTCGAAAACATGAGGACCTTTGCAGTTTGAAACAGCTACATGCTTAAAGGCTCACGTTACCCCAGACTACATTTCACAGCGGGATAAAAATCAGTGATGGTAGCTCACAGGTACATAAGAAATCTGCATCTAACAAAACATAAAAATAAAAGGGAAATTAAAGCAGGACTGTGAAGCATTTACTTTTGAGAACTTTCCCAGGGAGACCATCCATCATATCCTGTAGTATGCACAAACATGGCATCAGATCCATGCAACATGTAACATTTTCTTATCATTTAGACATTGGCATTGTTTCACATGTCTAATTTTCTTTTTTTTTCCTGAAGCTGCTATTCAGTCATATGTATTTTAAACTCTTTGATTATAACAATGTATTTCGATATTCTGTGAAGTGCAGAATTATTTAGAGAGCAACAAAACAAACAGTACAGATTTCCAAACAGTATATGACAAAGTTAGATAAATAACAAACATGATACTGCCAGTGCTTTTGGGTCCTGCTGTATAACATTAGCTTGTGTACTCTCTCTAAACATGTTACTGCTACATCTCAGTGCACCTTTATACCCACCTGACTTTCTATGGTATGTGATATAATCCCTTAGAAATTGCGAAGGTCTTAGCAGAAGATATTGAGTAAAGCACTAGATGTGGTAGAGCAGAAAAGCAAAATGACCCATGCTGGCCTTAAGCTGCAGGCCTCTAAAACTGCCCATAAAAACCTTCATCTCTTTTTTAATAATTTTTCCTTGAAGACTTCAGCATTATTCTCAAAAAACTAAACCGAAAAAAAAATTCAGATGTTTCAACAAAACAATCTTAACATGATAGAGATGAAAAGGAAATAAACAAAAAGCTGCTTTTCACTGAAATAAAACTTTGATAGAAAATGTGTGGTAATGTTTTCAAACAGCAGCAGCACATTTTTAAACAAACACATATCTGAATTCTAGTCAAATCTAATAGCAGATGCTTTTTGCCCAGGACGTCCTCAGCGAGAGATCCTGAACAGAGCCACACACAGATCAATAGGACCCAAGCAATGCCAATTTATTGAATATGAACATGCGTTTATATATCCTTCTAACAGACTGTTCAGGCCAGCCCATTACAAAGCAATTGGTCCAAATCATTACGGGGCAAGCTGTTGCTCCAAACAGCTGGCCCGAGCCGCCCAGATGCAAACTCTCATGGAATTCTGTAATTGGTGCAAGTCAAGGCATGAGCTTGTGAGTGACCAAGCAGTTGGAGCATTGCTATCTGTTCAGAACGCCCCTTGTTTTGCTCTTCATCATCTTGTTTTTCTTTGATCTTCCTGCTTAGCTGTTTTTCTCATTCCTCTGGGGGCTGCTTGCAGGTGGTGTCCTTGGCCATTTAGATAAGCTTTCCATGAAGACTGTGAAACTTCAGCTTTACAATTTAGCAGTTAGCACGACTTGGATTGCTCACATATCCAGTTAATACAGACTATTTCCCTACAAAATCTCATGTTTGCCAGTAGATTATACACTTTTTTTTTTTCATCTAATACCTGTACAATCAAGTGATCTGATTCCTACTGTACATGCTGAATGAGTAGTAAGACCCGGGGTGGGGGGAAGAAAATGAATAAAAAAAATAAGGAAAAAAATCATGAAAAAACCCCACCCAAAACCAAGCAATCTAAGTAGCTTTCTGATGTCCTTCTTGACAGTTGTCCTTGTTCCTTAAGAACTACCAAGAAGAGATGAAGGCCCATGGTGAGAGGCAGAAATGTGAAAGATATGGTTGAACAGTAACAGCCTCTGCCACTTTCTGCTGGACATGCAGGGAACATTAACCATCTGGAGCTGTGGATCCATCACATTTTAAATAGTGAATTAAAATTACTGACAAACAGAACAGGTCCACAAACCCATTCCTCTCTGCAGAATGATGACCATCACCACAGCCACACAGAGAGAGCTGCAGGAGGAAGATGCAACAGAATCAGTAATATGTGCAAGATTCAAAGGAGATGATCAGGGCATAGCCCCAAGCCCTTGGTGTTGATCCCTGGATAATCCACTGCTTTGAACAGAAGGAAAAAAAGCAATACTGGATGACCAATTTGTCCCCATTCACTGCAGGGCTGTGAAGAGGTGGAGAACATTTGTTATTTATACCACAGGTGAACCAGCCTCATCATCCATGATGCAAGACCTCTCTGCTTGCCTCAGAAAGAAAAAGGCTGCTCCCATGTTCAAATCGTGTCTATTATTACTAATGAAAGATGCCAAGTAGCATGTAGGTGCAGGAATGTACTCTGAGTCTTCAGTGTCACAGAGGCTCAGAGAAAATCCACCAAATCAGACAAAGATGATTTCAGAAAGATAAACACTTTTAGGAATATCCCATAATTATGGAGCAGGTTTTGAGGCACCACCACTGTTACTAAGGACGTGGCCTTAAGCAAGGACTTTATGAATTTTCATAGAGCAAACCAAGGCTCTATCTGTGTAGTAAGCAAAATTTCATGGCAAAATTCAGCAAGCGTAAAATTGCTTTCTGCTCTGTTTATCTAGAGGAAGAGTGGAACAAACTGTGTTGGAATCCAGGTTCTTTCCAGACAGTTCTACAGACTCCTCAAGGCTCACACAATGATACCACTTGCTCTAAACTATGCTGTAATTTCCATTCTATATCTAGAACTGTATTCAATAGTTCCAAGCTACAGTCCATAAAAAAGAACACCAAGAATAAAAATCCTCCACCTATCAAATGCAAGGATTGCTTCCTGAATTACAACAAACCACTTTTCTTCAGCTTCTTGTACTGGCATTAGTGGGTCAGCACAAGGAAAGCACCAGGCTCCAACTTTATTCACAGGTTGCTGGCTGAAACCTCTGTGAGAGTTCATACTTCCTTTGTACTGCCCATGCCATCAGCCACAAGACTGATATTGACCTATAACAGACCAGGCAAAAAATGGAAATACAACAAAGGATCTAAACAAAACCCCTGCTCTAAGTTATGGCCAGCCTGTTGTAAGCCTTGACTGATCTTCAGAGCCTCACCTGAGATTTCCTAACCCAAATTACATGAGCTGTGGGGCTGCATTTCACCCTGCTGATAACCACAGCTGCTGCTGAAAGGTTTTCCAGGACTATTCTGTGTACCACCAGATGCCCCAGTCCTGCTACACCTGACCATTCTTCTCTAATGCTTCAACTGTATTTTCAGAACTGCTTGGGTCTTTTTTACTGCTAAAACCACATACATCATTCAGTGCGTTGAGATGATCTTATTTAGTGTCTTGTACTCAAAGATCCTTCCACCACAGGACAGGATTAAAAAAAGCACAAAAAGCAATAACCTCTATCAGCTGAGGATGGACAAGGACGGCACAGCCTTGATTGTGCTCAAGTGATATTTTATGGCACAGGACAGGAAATGGAAGGGACTCGATTTCAGGCATAATGATAATTTGAACCAGTTGACCAAGGTGTTTGCTGTAAAATTATTTATTTCTGTCTCTGGAAGTATTTACCTATAAATAACATCAATGTGGTTTGTAGGGCTTTTTTCCTCTCTTGATATCTCATGCTGCTATTACACTTGACCCATTCATCTACCACAGCTGACCTGTGAAGGAACTTCTGCAGTAACCCCATCTTCTCTCTCTTTTCCTCATAGATCCACATCAAATTGTAACATGGTGAAATAGCTCTGTCACTCAACTTACAGATGCAGCTAGAGATCCATTTACTCTGAATCTTACAGGATTACTTTGCTCAATCTGTTTCATTCTAAGGGTGAAGAATGAATGCTTTGCATTCACTTTTTTTTTTTTCTTTTCTTTCCTCCCTTTTTTATGTTGAAGAAAATAAAGCCACATCCATTCCAATTATTACTACTATCTAAAACCTTTCCAATAACAAGGCATATAGACAGCTAAACATGCACAAATTAATCAGCTTTTACTGCCTGATAAAGTGTCACACTTATCGTGTTGCCTGATCAGCTGAGTTTATTAGTTCACTGCATACGACAGTCACAAATTTGCATCTATTATCCACTGTCTGGAGATTCAAAAGCTTCCTGTTTGCAAAGATTATCCATCAATGGAAGCAATTCTTAAGGGAGAGAAAAGAATGTGTTAGTTCAGTGCTAGCTTTGCTAGGCAGGCCTTGTTGGATTTATCTTCTTAATCTGCTACATTGACTGAAACCACTGCAGCTGTTTTAATCCAACTATCTCAGAGGCGATTGGCAATGTATTAGTAATAATTGTAATAAATGCTCTTCTGAATCTTTAAGAACATAAATGAACTGGAATTTCTTTTTCTTTGGTTTAACAATAGTTCATTATGTGCTCATAAAATCAGGTAGGTACCTGAGCAGATGCGAAATACCTTTGGACAGTACATTGGCAGTTTAAGAAACTGCTGCATCCTGCCCTGCCATTTCCATGTCATGGAGGGAGGAAGCAGAGGTGGTATAGTGGGGCCAACTCTCACCCTGCCACAGATCATGGGAAGCCAAGAAGCTCTACCTTACTTATATACCTCTTGAAGGAAGCAACTAGGGTATTTTTTACCCTTAATTTGACATATTAGAGGAATGGAATAAAGTTGAAAGATCCTCTTTAAAGAGCTGGCTTGAGCTTCTTGCTCTCTGTCTCCTCCCCCTGGAGTGAGGAAGTTCACATCATCTCTGCTATTCCATTGTAGTGAGGGGCTCCAATTCACCATTGTTTTGGTAAAGCAATCTGTCCTCTCTCTTCAAGTAAGTTATCGGTTTTGGTTTTGCTTTTTTAATTAGAAGGTCTTTGTCATGTCCTAATTTGCAAAGTGCTCCTGTGAGGTTTTTTTCCTCCACAATTTAGTTGCCTCATATCTTTTGGAATGCTTGTAAAGGATTCACACTTTCTCTACAATACTGCATCCAACATGGTCTCCTCTTCAGCAATCCACAAGTGAGTCCAAAGTCTAAGACCCTCTTCATCCCAAATGTACCATTTATCATACTTAATTTAATTTTCAAGAGAGTCTGGGTACAACTCTACTCACCAGCCACAGGCCTGTGTGGTGACACACTCCACTGCATAGCAAGTAACCAAATCAAGCATGCAGTTTTTCCATACTAATGCATAGATATGCAGCCAGCCTCCAAAACCAAATTACAGACAATCTTTATCTATTCACATATTCCAAGCAGGGGAGGGAACAGCTGGAAATCAGAGCCAAATAGTTTATCATGGAAGCATCAGGGCTAGCCCACGTGGGCTTCGATGTTGTTGATTCAATCTGGCTCATTTTATTTTCTTGATAGTGCCAGTCTCCTTTCCTTCTCATTATTACCTTCAGCCAGAAGGGTGATAAAAAAACGCTGATACTTATTCCAGACATGAATCAGCAAATAGAAGATGGTACATGAGCATTCAGGATGGCATCTTTCCTAAAGAGATTAATTGTGGCAAGCTTGCTTGGCCTTCTGCCACTTTATACTGCTGCATAACAATCTCTGCATGGCACTTCCATTTTCCATTCTGCCCCTCCAAATGAGCAGAGATAGTTGATGTAATTGTACTCTCTAACAAGTAGAAAAAAGGGAATTAGCTGCCCTTTACTTTCTGCTCAGGTCAGCTAATCCTCAGGGTGGTCAGGCAAGTTGCAGAGAGAATGTCATATAGAAATCATATCAGACAGACAGAAGAGAAGACTCCATTATCAGCACTTATACAAGCTGCCTCCAAATCTGGAATTTGAACCAGGAATGAGGGAGAGGGACAACAGCAGCCACAAGGCTGGTGGTTGTATGAGCAACCCTTCCATAGGCCTACAGCAATAGAAATGAAAGCCGAACAATTAAATTAATTCCATCGCTGATCTGCTCTGAAAGAATGTAACAGCAGATTGAGTGTCAAAAAATTAGATGAAAACTGGCTCAACTGTATTTGCAAAGTGTATAAAATGGATGGTCCCTTTCTCTAATTCCCTTCCATATTTACAAGCAAATATGGCTAACCAGAGTCGCATTTGAGTAAAATAATGTATAGACCGCTAAGCTTAACCACCTTAAGATGATATCTTTCAACGAACATGTTACAACATCTAGTGATGTTTATTTAGGCACTGCTGAATAAAGACACCTCGTTGGGCTAACACTGCTCCTCCCTCACTTATTCCTGTTTCACAAATACTTGGCTGATCATCACTAAACCAAACCCGAAGCTGTCACAATCACAACATATCTCTGTATGGTGGCTAGCAACCACCAGAATTTCTGACAGAAGCATGAATTCTCCATAATGGGTTTTTTGATAACCAGCAACAAAAAGTAAGACAGCAGAAACATCCAGTTAATTCTCAGTGATCATACACTTCAAGATGTGTGACAAATGAAAGCATATGGAGAAAGCAGTAACAGCTTAATTGTGATAAGCAGTACTTTCATGCTTTGCAAGACAGCCATTTGCCAAATGCTTCTGTCATTCATAAATGTAGAACCATGTAACAGGTGGAAGACGAAAAATGTTAACTCCATTACACAGGTATAGCTGAGTGGACCAGCGATTTGTGCAATAAAACATCTTAATTAGTTATAATCTTGTTCAGTCAACTGACTTGTGCAGTTCAAGCACTACCTTCCTTGACCACAAGGGATTTAGAGTTATGAAAAAATTACTACGACTTTTCTAACAAATATCTTCTATTTCTAAACTACACAAGCAAACCAGGATGAACCAGAGCTGCCAGATATTACTATTTTATATGAAAGCTACGAAACATATCATATGAAGTAGTTATTCTCAGTTTGTGGACTCTAAAAGAGATGGGAAAACATAACTCTCCTGGTGCACAGATCTAAACAATAGCTAGAGGCCTAGTATCTCACCCCTCTGCCCTAACACTTTATTTTTCACATTGTGCTGCCCCTTGAAACTAAACAACTAAATATTTATAAGGGAAGAGCAGAGAAGTATTTAGAAGAGAACATTAAGTAAGAAAAAAAATAGAAACAGAAAAAATCTTTCCAAATTGGAAATAAACCATCCCTGCTGTTAAACAGTCTGTAACCAAGGGTACCATGCTGTTCTCTCACGTGTTTTTCACCCAAATCTCTCAATTCCAGGAGGGATCGAGCTTTACAGGTTTAATTCAGTCTGTGAAAGTAACAATAGATAAGCTGTTCATTGAGACCATTTCCCTTTATGGCTCTGCAGTGAGACTTGAGTCAAGTTCTGCCCTGGAGAAGAGGCATTCTAATTTCTTTAGATGGCAAAAATACAGCAAGAAGCAAGTCCTGATTTAATTGTATCTATTTAAATTACTGCAAAATAAACTGCTTTCCCAGGAGCTTCGTGAAGTAAAACTGAAGTCAAAACTATTTTTTATTCAAGTAAACAAACTGGAAGAGTAGACAATCTCATTAATGACAAACACTGAAAATTGCTGAAAGAATAATTCCAAGAGTCGCAAACATGACATACTGTAGAATATGGAGCGGCAGCTGATTAGCAGTTCCACCGTTATTGTCTAATGGTGTGTAATTAGTGGTTTCTTAAAGAAAACACACATGGCATTTCTTCAAACTAAGCATGGGTTCTGTGTGCTAAAGAGACAGGACTTCATTCTTATCTCAGACATACTGCAATCCCTGGATGTGCCCTTTCTTAAGGCTGTGTTCTCAAATAACCACACTTCAACACCACAGGCTCATTCTCTGAAAAGTCTTTTAGAACGTCACAAAAAGCAGTCTTTTTAACATTGCACTCCTTATCTTTTAGTGAAAAGGAATGCATAATACCAAGAGTATATTTGCCAAGGAAGCTGACTGAGTTTTTTAATATTTGTACAGTTTTTGCAGCAAATCTCCTTCACTGTTTCTTCTGCATTTTCAGATCAGAGAAAGAAAACACAAGTATTTCAGTAGCATACAAATGGAGCAAACAATGCCAGCACCAAAGGAGAGGAATAAGAATGAAACCTGAAAATACACATACACATAGAATGATAGCATGGTTTGGGTTGGAAGGGACCTCCAAATGTCATCTAGTCCAATGCCCCTGCTGTGATTAAGGACATCCTCCACTATATCAGGTGGCTCAGAGATTTGTCATGCCTGACCTGGAATATCTCAGGGGATGGTGCTTCAATTACCTCACTGGGCAACCTGTTCCAGTGTTCCACCACTCTTATGGTGAAGAACTTCCTCCTCACATCCAATCTAAATCTACTCTAATTTAAAACCATTGCCAGGCTGAACAACCCCAAGTCCCTCATCCTGTCCCTGTCAGAGAGATGTTCCAGCCCTCCCTGAATCATGTTCATGGCTCTGCTCTGGATGTACTCCATCAGGTCCATGTCCTCCTTGTGTTAAGAGCTCCAGAGCTGGACACACTACTCCAGATGAGGTCTGAAGAATACAGAGAGAATAGAAATTAACTTTTTTAACCAAGCAAGGCAAGAATTTCACACGATCATGGAAGTTACTCGAGTTAGAATGGATCAGCACAATGTAAGATGTCCTATGGCTAAACACATCAGCAAAAAAGTAAAAACAGCATACACATCTGTGGTGAAGAGCTTAACACAGTGTGCTAAAAGTTCAAAAAGTTACAGCATAAAGTGAACTTAGGCCTGCATCCCAAAGTCATCTTACTGTTCACATTACTAATTAGGTCAGTTAATCAATAAAATATTTTTTTTTCCATGCCAACATGAGTTTTTGCATGAATGTTGGAAACACTACCGTGCATCCTACTTCCTACAACCAGTAGAAGGTGCACATGTGTATCTGTGGCTGGCTATTTCTCCCCACAACATATTTCTTTGTGCAGCAGCCTCCACAATGAGGTACTCCAAAACAATGGAATTACTGTTTTCCACATTCAAAGGTAAATACTTCAAATGGCATGAGGCATGCATTTTGAGAAAAGTCACATGAATGAAAAAGCATTTCAGCTTGGAAAATCCCGGAGAGAATGATATTGGGAAGTGACCCAGATCTGAAGAAACCTGGGAATGAAACGTGTTCTAGTCACATCTTTTCTTCATACCCATACCACACAAGGCATATTCTCCATGTCACCCAAATATTTGTGAGAAGGAAAAGCATGAAGGCTCAAAAGCTTCTAAGTGTCCTGCCTTGACATATTTGCTGTTGCTTTAACATTTGGAAGTGTCAAACCATCCATTTCCAACTAAGTCCAGAAACAGCCATGAGAAAGGACTCAAAAGAGAAACTCCTCACAGAGAGAATCAAGCAGCCCTGCTGAGCAAGCTTTGCTAGGGTAGGGCTGAGATTACACCTGTAGTCTGTCCCCTCCTCCAAAGCCTTTCCTGCAAAGCAGTGACACTGTTCTTGCCATCTCAGTGGAGTAATGATAGAGGGAAGAAACTCAGGGACAGAAAACTTTTCTCTTGTATGCCTGCACAGCCATTTAGAACAAGAGCTTGGTCACAAAAGTTTCATGCAGATAAACAAGAAAGTCAGTCCAATTTTCTTAGGTAGACATCAGAACAGAAGTGAAAAATACCAAAGCTAAGGGAGAACAGAACTGAGAGATAGAGACAGCAGAATTGGATGGCTTGGAGTTATCTTTTACACATTCCCTCTGCAATCTGTGTTACCAACTTTTCTGTTGAGACATACTAGAATTTTGCATATTGTCAGGTATTGAAGAAGCAAAACATGTCAAAGTACATAACACCATATTCTATCTAGCAGAAGACTTTATTCTTCTGGCAGAAATATGCATTTTTTTTAACTTAAATTGTATGTGCAGCAGCTGAATAAAAGTCTAAACTGAACTTTCTCTTCACACAGAAAATACTCTAAAAATCATCTGTAGAAGTTATGAAGTGACAGACAAAGAGTGCAGTAAGAGATATGCACATGAGCAACTACCAGGGTCTCACCTGATGCAAGAGGCGTGTCAGCTTTTTCTCTGTAGGGCCCCAGATTATAACAGTGGGCCATGCTGCAGAGATTTGCTCCTGCAGCAGCAAGGGCTGCTGGACAAGACACACACACCTGAAGTCCTTCTGAGTCACCATTTTTTTCCAACTACTTCCTTGGAAAACCTTCTCACACTTTGCCTCTACAAATCAGAAGCAAAGTTGAAAGGAAAAGAGGCTGCTGTTAGTGACATGATCCACACATAATGGTGCTAGGCATACAGTGACTGTTACTGATGCTATTCTGGCTTTACCAGATGCAGATGCAGACTAGGGCCAGGAAGTACTGCAAAAATAAATTTTCTTTTGTGCCATCTTGTGGAAGAGACTACTATAGATTAAACCACTACCCTTTTTTGAGATAGGACTTCAATAAAGTCTCTCTTAAAGCACTTCACACACACACATCCTCCTGCCTTCAGTGTTCTAGCAAGATTTCCGGAGCCAGAATTCACAAGAAGATAAAGCATCAAAATGGAGAAGTAGAAAACAAATTGCTCTACAGTATAGCTCACCTCACTGGTGACCCAGGAAGCTCATTATAATTCTAAAGATTTCCCTTATGACTCCAGGCAGGTCCCTTACAAGCACAGCCACAAATGAATTTGTAGCTAGAATCAGGTACTGCAACCTCATGTGTTGAGGTCTTGGTGTAGGACTCTGAATCCTGCCCTTATTTCCAAGTTGTCTGTGGAGTGCCCAGGGAGCAAAACCAGGGGACCATTAATTTTGCAACTGAAAGTTTTCATTCAGTGTATATTTGGCATGTGCCAAGAGTGCATAAGAAGTCACAGACAGGAGAACACCTACTTTAGAGACTCATTTCATTTAGAAGTAAGCTGGGATCACACCATCACAGCTCTGTGAAGGTAGAGACACCCTGAGCCAAAGCAGAGCTCTTAGTGCTGGAAAACAAAATAAAGACGAGTCAACTGTTAGACTTTAACTATGTTCAGTGTTAGGTGACAGATACGCTAGCTTTCAGGATCAGCATTTTGGATGAGATACCCAAATGCTCACGAAAACATCTATCCTCATCTTGGGCTCTGGTCTCAATTCGTTCTCTATCAAAGACAGTGGATAGAATTTTCCTGTTTCGTGGGAGGCTGTGGGAATGGTGCTAAGATAATGAAAGAGGATCAATTGTAAGTGCTTGTGAAATCCTGGAATCTAACAAATTGAATATTAGTGTAAAAAAAGGGTTGTGTTGGCTTAGATTTAGAGTATCCTACTGGTTAAAATTATTTCTGCTTTACAATGTTAAACTATCTCTCTGCAGCAGTATATAAATTTTAAGACTAATTATATTTAATGACTATTTGCTTCAGGATGTAATACAACTACTATTACTCTAATTATCCATTATTACTGTAACAGTGTTCAAAAATGACAGTATTCAAAAGCCGCCAACCACTCACTCAGCAAACAAAAACTCTTTTCTGGTTGGGCAATGGCTTTCATTATTTTGCCCCTCATGCAGTCAATTACTTCTACTGCCTCATTCTTCACACCTGTCTTCTGCAGAATGAAAAATACAAACAAACAGTGTGTTAATCAGAGTTAATATTTCTTTTTCTGAGTTGCATAGGGATCACTCTGTTACTGCTGATATCAGCTGGCCTTAGCTACCCTTCCAGGCTCTGCTCATGGCTTTATTCTGCCTGTGCTGTACCTGAGTCAGTGGGAAAGGGTGCAAAGCAGGCTCCAGAGCATTGAACAAAGAGACACCTCCTGCCTATGTAGCAAAAGTTGCTGATGGAAAGATCTCACTGAGCAGCTCAAGTGCTGTTTGCAGCGGAGCCACAGGTGCTCTCGATCAACAGCAGGCAACGAGGCAGCAGGAGATGCTCTGTTAGGACCAGGGGAGTCGAATCCTGCTTTTATCATAGGATTAAATGCTACAGCCACGATGGGCCAGCTGGTTTTTATAGAGAAAAAAGAGGCAGCATAGCACCCCTCTAGGAATACATTTAGCATGACAAGCTCATTTATCCCCAGTAGTTGTTTACCACTCTACCTTTCCTCCAGCATGTGAGAGAAAAGACAGGATTTGAATGTGAAATGGCTTAAACATAACAGTGGAAATGGTGGGGGATGGGTGTCGTGGTAGGCCTAAACAGGCCAAATTAGGCTTGTGAATGTCCTGGCTTACCCAGGACATTTTTTTTCTGCTCTCTCTCCTTCTGTTTTGGGGAGAGCAACTGCGGGAAAAGAGACAAAGGACCTGGCACCACTAAGTCTGGGGTCTGCGGTCAGCCCAGCAACTGCGGTAAACAGGGTGCACACGGTTGCCTTATGCAAGGCCCGTGATCTGCCCAAAAAAGGGTAAAGCAAGCCTATGGCTTCACCCAATATGGCCAAATCTTGGCTAACTGCCATTTGATTGGCTATCTCGTGTCCAAAGGCCCATTGATCTTCGGGCTGTGTTAATAAAAGGAGCAGGGAACACGGGGTGCGTGCCTTTCGCCATTACAGGGGCCTGCTTGCATCCTGCCTGCTGCCTCCACGCATTCGCCAGCGTGATACCGTAAGACATCCTGCCTGTAAGAGCCTGCTTCCAGAGTCAGCCAGGATCAGGTCAGAGATCGTCTCTCTCCTTTTTCCAGTGCTCAGAAGCCTGGAGAAACTCTAAAGCCACTGATGGCTACCGACAGCAACCCCACAACGAGCCTTGGGTACTGTCAGACAATACCTCTTACAAGTAAATACCAAAGCCTCTTGTAATTATTAATTGCCTTCTGCCATAAGCAGAAAGTTGCAGGCGGTGTAACTGGCCGCTAGTGGCATACTGGCTGCAAAATCTTCTCTTCCAGTTTAATTCGAGTTTAGTTAATGTATATATTTAATGGTTATTTCCAGATCCTGTTATAACCTGTATATAGTTTCCATAACATTGCAAAGAACCTGTTATTATTATTATTAAATGGTGGTCGGGGTGGCACGAGTTTCGATTATTTAATATTAATAAACTATATATGAATATTTTTAAAATATCGTCTCGCAGTAGTCAATTACCCCTTCCGCAGCAATGGGGTTCAGATTCCACCCCTAGACCTACCCAATAGTTTTGGAGGCTTTTGGCAGTTTATTTCTCTCCTGCATCTCAGCAACCCCCTACAAAAAATCAGAAACTGCAGGTATTGCTATGCTAGGCTACTGTACTACCCTTTACAGCTACTAATCATAGAATCATAGAACTTCAGGGGCTGGAAGGGGCCTCGAAAGATCATCCAGTCCAATACACCTGCCAGAGCAGTATCTCCTATACCAGATCACACAGGAATGCATCCGGGGTGGGGGGGTTGAGTATCTCCGCAGAGGGAGACTCCACAACCTCCCTGGGCAGCCTGTTCCAGTGCTCTGTCACCCTCACAGAGAAAAAAAATCCTCCTCATGGTTAAATGAAACTTCCTATCCCTCAGCTTCCACTCATTGCCCCTTGCCCTGTCATCGGGCATTATCTAGCAGAGCCTGGCTCCATCCTCCTGCCACTCCCCCTTTACATATTTATAAACATTGATGAGGTCCCCTCTCAGTCTCCTCTTCTCCAAGCTAAAGAGCCCCAGCTCCCTCAGTCTCTCCTTGTAAGAGAAATGTTCCATTCCCTTAATTATCTTTGTGGCTCTGTACTGGACTCTCTCAAGCAGTTCTATGTCCATCTGGAACTGGAGGGCTCAGAACTGGACACAGTACTCCAGATGTGGCCTCACCAGGGCAGAGTAGAGGGGCAGGAGAACCTCTCTTGACCCATGAGCCACAGCCCTTGTAATACACCCCCGAATGGCATTGCCCCTCCTGGCCACAAGAGCACACTGCTGGCTCATGGTTGATCTCACATTAACTAGGACTCCCAAATCCTTTTCCCCTTCACTGTCTTCCAACGGATCAATCCCCAACCTATACTGATACCTGGGGTTGTTCTTTCCCAGGTTCAAGACTCTACACTTGTCTGTGTTGAATTTCACTAAATTTCTTCCTGCCCAGCCCTCCAGCCTGTCCAAGTCTGATTGGCAGCACAGCCTTCTGGTGCGTCAGCCACTCTACCCAGTTTGGTGTCATCAGCAAACTTGCTGACAGCGCACTCTGTGCCCTCATCCAGGTCATAGATGAATATATTGAACAGATGAATATATTGAACATGACAGGATTCATGTTAAAACTCGACTGTGTGAGTTTTCAGGATGGGAAGGGCTACTGACTATCCTTGTGCAGTTTTACTCAATTAAAGCAAGGAATCTTCTAGTCTCCCTCCTCCCTGCTAGGATCAACCTACTGGAATCAGTCATCTCCACTGCTGATGTGATAAGCTGGAGTCACCAAAGCTGTGACTGTACACTTGGTGTCATGATTATGACATGCAGTAAGTCAGACTATAAGCACAATGCTCAGAACAGTTTCAGTCCCTTACCTCCACTGCCCAGATCTTGTCTGTTAACTCACACACATCACAACTCTCCCTCCACAACTGACATGTACCACTCCCAAGGAAAAGAACTTTGGCAAAGAGAGAAAAAAATCAAACAGCTCTGAAACAGAGAGCTTGGCCAGGTGAGTCACTGGGAGGAATGGGATGGGGCATCTCAAGACAACCCCTATACCTGGGCCCAAGTGACAGATAAATTACATGCCTCAAATTGAACTAGCAGAAACTTGGTGGGGTGGGGAGGGTGGAAACTGCATTTGTAATCAACAGCTGGAGTATATCTGATGCAGGCTGGCTGAAATCTTCCCCACTTTGCTGGTGCTCTGCTGTTCTGGGAGATGCACATATCAAGTAACAAAAATCAACTGTATATTTCTATACACATCTCCTTGTTGAATTTTTTATTATAATTCATTTAAACCTTAGAAGCTACATGGCCTTGGTTTTAAAAGTTGCTTGCCCATGAGGCACTCCTGCCTCACTGCCTTTGGCTGGAATTGAAGCTCAGTGTCTGGACCAGAATCAGCACAGCGGTCCTGAGGCAGCAGGTGTTTGACATCCCTGTCTCTAGAGAGCCCCCAAAATCCCTACTTGTTAATTTTAGGCATTTCTGCAGTTCTTTTGTACAATGGATTAATGTAAACCTGCACCTTTATTTCTAAATCAAGTGTGCTTTCTAGTGTCAAGCAAGGACTGACTGATGGGAGAGGGAGCACACATCCCCCACTCAGCAGAGCCAGTCATGTTTGAGAAGTATTCCTTGTCACTGCAGCCCCAGAATTGTATGGGAGCCATCAACAAATACTATATTTATTGTTATTTTAGTAAATTCGGGTTGATGACACAAAGTGAAAGAAAATTGTTCCATTTGGGCTTATGAGAAACTGCTCAGGAAGCTAAGAGCAGCTCCCACTATGGCAGCTGAACCAGAGCCAATGACCAGGTGGGAGCCCACAGAGGGAGGCATAAGTCCTCTGGAAGCAGTACCTCCAAGCCTGAGAAACAGCCTTATGCTTATTCTTATGGCTATAGATTCTCTCAAGCCCATTTTCACCTCAACAGACCTTTTTATCTGGCATGTTCTCTGAGAAGTACCTAAAAATCTCAGAGAGAAGAAATAGGTAACATTTTCGGAAGTGATGTACTATATTTGTCTATAATGTAGATATGCATACATATATGTATTTGTATAGTTTTGCCATATATATATTTGAGTTATTGTGAGACCATTGCCCTTAAAAATAACACTGAGACGCACAGAGGTTTCACCTTGCAAGAAATCTTATCTTGAGGAGCTGGATTTATAGAGCTGTTTTATTTTCACTAAGTTTCACATGTGTTTCATAAAGCAGAATATGGTGTAATTTATTGCTTGTATAGCATCTTTTGTACCAAAAATGCTTCACTGCCAATTACAGTTAGCCAGTCTCATTCAAAGGCAGCAGAGCTAATGCTGGACTAACGCAAGACCAGAAGTTCATGGACAGATGAAAGATCTCAAAGCTCAATTAGTTTTCCTGGACAGAATTCCTATTATCTTCTTTCTAAGCATATTCTTCCCAGGAAGAGGGACCTGAAAGCTGAAATGCTCAACAAAGACGGCTTGAAAGGAAAACCGTGAGCCAACCTGGCTCAGGAAAAACATGTAATGAAGCATTTCCATGCAGGGCATACAGGCAAAAGGGGAAAAAAAAAAAAAAAAAAGCCGGAAATTTCTCCCTCAGTGTTCTCAAAATGGCAAATATGGACCAGAACAATGAACATAGTTAAAGATATAGGATAAGAGAAATTGTCTAGGGCAACACAGCAGGGAGATTTTTAAATGAGCAGGATCATTTGTATTTGAGTTTGAAAAAGAAAGGATATGACTATCCTCAGCCTGGTGCAGAAATATTTTTATTGCTTGACTTTTACATGAACTTATCAAGCTAGTGTTTGGACAGTAAGAATACAGTGCAGAAATTTATCAGTATGTCTGCAGTGTGTCTGGCAGGGACTTGAAGCTTCTCTATTCCAAGCCTCAGGCAATAATGTCCTAAGTGACGTGTTTCTGTGTTGAAGCAGTGAACATCCATTGGATTTACGCAGTTCACAATGGTCATAGGCTGACTTCAAAATCCGTGAAGTATAGATGGCACTGAGACTTTTTTCCCCTAAAGAAAGGGTTATTCTTCCTCTTCTAAAAGATGGTTGCTGCCTCAGAAAATATATAATGTTTTGAACTCCAAGCTTTAATTGGAGAGATAAAGAAACCGTAGCTTCTTTTGTTAAAAGGGAAGGTTGTATTGAATGTGTGACAATGTAACTGCTTCCAGGACAACCACCACAGATGTTCCTGCAAGGAGCTCTGGAGAAGGAAGATAAAGAGCTTGCTCCTCACAAACTGTTTTTGTCCATCTCTGCACTTTTGTGACTCATCTCCCACCAATTTCAGCAGGAAGCAGAAAACCTTAAATTCAAATAATACTTCTCATCCAGTTTTATCAAGGGCACCATTTGGATTTGCTAAATCCAAAGTTAGCCAATTCTTTGATATTGACAATACTGAGGAAAGGAGATGTTTGTGTGGAAACCAATGAGCAACAATGAGCCTTTGGAGCAGGGTTGCTTTAGTTCTCACAAGAGCTGCTGCTAAGAGTTAAAGTAGATACTTTGTCATTTAATAGAGTCCCCTGCAAAAATATGCCAATCAAAATGCTGTGCCTCGCATCTGAGAGATGCCCTTGTCCAGCACAAAGAGTAGTGTAAACAGTACAATTCAGTTCTCTTGCTTGGCACACAGTGAACAGCAAGCAAGCCCTAAAACATGGACAAACAATCCCAGCGAGCAGCATGATTAGGTCTGTCCGGAGCACCCATAGGCAAATAAGGACAAAAGAGAGTGCAAGCGTCTCTCTCCCTCTCTGGGAAGAACACAGGATTTAGCGAGGACCATGCCTAGTGTGCTGATACAGAAGGATGAAATAACTCACACTGCAGGAATGTAAACAAGCAAAAAGGGATGACAAAAAAATTATGTTTAATAGTACAGCCTAAGTTTCCTTGACTGTACACTTCGGACTAGATTTTCAAAGGCAAGTATAGAAAAGAACAAATAATGACATTGTCAATGCAACCTGAAAAACAATGCAGTGAGAGTTTGGCTGAGGACAAACTTGGAAGCACAGCCTCCAAGGGATCTGTTTTTTTCATGATGAGCATAAAACACAGGTTTTGGTTGTGTGCTTAGAATTGGGTGGAATCAAGTAAGAGCAAAAAGCATTTCTTTGGTGTTGGCATTGTTGGCATTGCAAGACTGACCACTGACAATCTGGATGCTTAAAAATAAGATCAACCTGGACAAAATTCCTGATCTTCCCCCTTTTCCAAGGTGATTGCTGGTTGTCCATCTTCCCTGTAGACAGCCCATTGTAAATGAAGACACCCTGAGTTTTACAAAAATGTTCTTCTTCCAAGTAAAATACTGATTTTTTTAAAATATAGTTAGTTTAAGGATTCCAGTTTTCACTTAGGCACTCAACTTCAAAACAGTTTTGGATGTGATGGTTCAGATTGGCATTTCCTGTTTCATAATACAAAAAGGAGTTTCTAACAGCTGCTGTGACAAGCTCTGGGCAAAGTTCAGTGTCCCAGGGTGCTACTGGGACCCAGTAGTAAACCAATGTTACTATTCCCAAAGATACTGATTCTTACACTGCCAGATCTTCCCATCCCTGTCTGCTTAGCAGTTTCCATTCACTGGAGGAGCCCTTGTGGTTAGGTAGTCCTTGAACCCCGAGTGATGGGCTAGAGCAGAGGATATTTCCAGCTGACCTAAACTACTGCATAAATTGAATCGTGCTTACAGCAGCAGCACATATCATTCTGCCTTGCAAAGACAGAACATCTCTCTCTGTCTCTCCAACTCCACAGGGCTGTTTAATTCTCACATTTTAATTTCACTATTATTCACACTTCCACCTAGTCTTGTAATTATTTACTGCAAAGAAAAATCACAACTATCAAGCCCCTCAAATACAAACAGACTTGCTTTGATTTCCCTGACTTAAGGATCATCCAATTTGCTGCAATGCTACACAAAATAAATCAGTAACCTCTTAAAACAGCAAAAGATATTTAATGAGTCAAAGAAAATATTGTATTACCAAAGATTAAAAGAACTAAATCGTTCCTTTAAAATAAAATTTGAAATCTTTACAGAGCCCATGAAAGCAAAAAAAAAGCCATACACGAAGGAAATATTATTATCCCAATCACAAAAATACAAATGTTATTGGTAGAAAACAGCTGGGCTTTGTGAGAGAACACCACCAAATGAAAGCAAGAGAAGCAAAAAAGTGGATGAAAAGAAGAAAGGATGAGACAGATGAAAGCAAAGATGAGAGCCAGGTGAGAAAACAGGAGGGTCATTTCCTTTATCCAGACTTGCTAACTTCACTGTTCAGAAACAAAGGCAGTGACTGTTCTTCACAAAACTGTCTCCAAGGACTCTATAGCCCATTTGATGATATTTTTTAAAAGTAGTTTGAAGAAAAAGAAAACTATATTCTTTAATGTCACTCAGCAGTAGTTCTGCATCTGGGGATTTCTGTTCATACAGTGGTTTCATTTTTTTTCTGCTCTAGTTATTTTATTACAATCATAGGATTTATTACATGGTAATTCCCTGGGCTCTTATAAATCTATTTGGTGGGGTTGGTTGTGATTTTTTTTCATCTTATGATTCCAGTCTGGCAACAAATTTTCCATATAAAATTTAATCTATTGTATCTCACTTTTGTATAATCAGATCATTAAAATGCATTGCTAATATGTAAATCCAAGCTAATCTCATTACCATAATTATGCTCCATAATTATTGAATAAACAAGCATTTTAGAGTTTCTGAAGTCTGCTGAGAATGCTTTTCCAGTTTGGGAGTGGCTTTAATTATGTGCTCCCTAATCATTATTATAAACCTTTGTGGCAGTGTTGTTATGTGACTGTTTTAAAAGCTGCTCCTAATCTGACTGGCAAGGATCAAAGGTTCATGTGATGAGAGCACTTGAGACAGCATCCTTCAATCACAGACTGACCACCATGCTCCACATTAATTAGTATTATTGTTTAATTTATAGACAGGGCTTTGCTCACAGGCCTCCACATACTTTAAGGAATTATAAGCAATGAGTCAAATTCTGCCTTTCCCTCTAGAAGGAGAATTAGTGAGTGAATGTCTCTGTGTGTGACATTCAGTTGACTGAATGTAAAATACGCTGAGAAAAGGCATTCACCACAGCTTTTACACCTGCCCTGCACAGATGCCCAATGAAATACCTTTCAAATGTGCTTCCAATGGACTGTTTTCCTCTGTACTTTTTCTCTCTCTCTCTTTTNTTGTTTGGTGTTTGGGAGGGGGGGGTTATGTGGGGGGTTGGGTTTTGTGGGGGTTTTGCTTTGTTTCTTTGGTTGGTTGGTTGGCTTTCATTGCTGGCATTTTTTTTAATATATCCCTGAATGAGGCATAGGTTTAAATATCCGATCCCCAGCCAACACAAGTAGCTCCACGGAAGCGAATAAACTTTTGCCAGTATATGGAAGATTCAGCCCATTACCTTTAGAAAGCATAATGAGCAGAACCCTGCTGATTTCTTCAACCCAGTTTCATCTTTAATAAGAAGCACATCAGTCTTAGATTGCCATTGCCACATCTTGACCTAAACAGAAAATGGAAACTTAGTGTCTTTGCAGGCCCCAGGAAAACATATCCACAGTCTGTGATGGATCTGACCTTTGAACAAATGACTCAAATGATCAATAAGGTCTTGGCAACATTTGAGTGTCCTTGACCCAGACCAACGAAACCCAAAATGCCCATGATATTGACCTTTTCCCTTCCTACATGAGATTTTGTGTAGGAGACTTAATTAAAGTTTGTCAAAGGATAGGAAGGGTCAATAAGATTGATCCATACGAATTTTCAGGGTGAAAATAAAAAAATTAAGTGTTTGATCTATATATTAGAAAAATCAAATATAAACAGTGTAGGAGGCATACAAATTAACCTGCTGGCACACAAGAAACAACTTACCAATGCCACCACTATAATTCTTCAAAGGGCAACAGAAAACACAAAACATATGGTGAGAAGAGTCTTTCAACCCAAAAAATCCACAAACAAACTAAAAGGAAAAGATAGAAAGAACAAACAATCAAGAAACAAATTACTTTAGTGCTTTTTATAGAATCCCAAGGCTCATCTGATTTTCTTATAATAAAGACAAGAAAGAGACTGAAAATGCCCCATCTCTCACAGAGTAGCTCTCTTTCTCCAGTTCTTTGCAATAATGTCCCTTGACAGGCTGTCCTCTACATATACAGCCTCTCAGGTCTCTTTCCCTAGAAACTGAACTAGAAAGGAAGCTCAAATTAGATTCAGGCAGTGATGAACATTACCATTTTGGTGAACTGAAGCTTGTCAAGCTCTCTTATCCTTTAGGAGAACATCACATTACCTCACCATGGGACAAAGATTTGATGTGAAATTACACTTCACTGTGCATTTATAGGACAGACAGAATGTTTTATCTTAAGTGGAGGAATAAAAGATCAGACCTTTATGGAAAAGAAAAAAGGATTATTCACATTCACTGACAATAGCATCACCTTATAGGCAAAGACCAGCATTTCTCTTTCCTGTGTAAGGATTTTGTGTCCTGCACAACCGTATTTTTAGAGAGCATTGGAAAGAAAAGTGACAGAACTAAACCTTAGTGAAATATATCACTTGCTCATAAGGAGTTCAAGATGCAGAATAAAATTTAATTCAAGTGGTACAAGAAATGTATATTCAGAACAACACATTAACCTGGAAATTAACCACATGGAGCTGGTTTGGACACATACAATAAGTCTCAAGTAAATTTAAATCTCAATTTATCCTATTAAATCCTGATTCCATCCTCTCCTACAGAGAAATTTTCAGTGCAGAGAAGTCAGCAGAAGGAAAGATAAAATCTGTGCTTTTTTTCAGTAGGAAAATCTCAGCACAATGACAGGCTTAAAGCCCACACCAAGAATGACACTGACTAATAACAATAATGCTTTTCATTTCTGCAGGGCTTTTCAGCAGTCAATCTAGAAGTACTTTTGAGTATCCATTTATTAAACTCCAGTAATGAAATGATACATGTGTGCACATTTTCGGGATTTAAAATAAGGCACATAAAACCTGGGATCAGATCCCTATTTGTGTATATATGTGTGCGTGTGTGTATGTGTGAAAAAGGCAAAACAGCAAAGTACTTTCAGGTCTTTCCTCCTTTTTCTGCTACACGGTTTAAGCAGCACCGTATTGCTTAGGGGAGAGGCAGGTTTAGGCCCACTCTTCCTCAGATGAGCCAAACTCACATAAACTGCCGCCTCACCAAGCCTGTGAGCCCCTGAACTGCACAGGCACATCACATGGTGATATACATCTTCAAAAGAAAGCAAAAGCCCCACACTGCAAAAGATCTGAGCTTGCAGGACGCAGCAGAAAACCAGCAGTAGCACAGACACCTGGAAACACTGCGGTGCTCCCTTGCCCACCCCCTACCACTGCTCACCCATGATACAGTGGTTCATGGTGCTGCACTCAGCTGAGAGCAGAGAGTCGCAGCAAAGAAGTGCAGAGGGAGAGCAGGGCTTGCTTTCCCTTTGGGAGTGGGAACTTAGACCCTTGCAGAGCTGCCTGTTGTCTTGGGAGGATTTCCTGAAACAGGAGCATTGAAATCATTTAGCTAAAAACACACAAGCCAACAAACCAACAAAAGCCAGTGTTATTTAGAAGATGTTAATTTTAGATGGAGTCATTACAGTCTCCAGCTACCCTCTCTTCAGATGACAGAGGAAAACGCCAAGAGCAGCACAGACACAGCAACCAGTGACCAGCAGAGGAAGGGAATCTCCTACACCACCTTCACCATAGAACTGATGTAGATCCTCAGAAAAAGGGCTGGCACCCAAATCTCATTGCTTCAATGCATCATGGTGCCTACTAGACCAATTTCACAGGAATCTCAAATTAAGCCTGCAAGGCTGCTGGAAATGCCCATCCTGCTCTCATGGTTCTATCCTGGCCTGCATCACATGATCATTGGCCTGACAAATGCTTTCTGGTTTGTTTGTTTGTTTGTTTTATATTGAGATCCTGAGGCAGATCCAGAGAAGGGCAATGAAGATGGTGAAGGAGCAGAACAGCTCTTGAAAGGAATGTTTGAGGGAACTGGGGTTGTTTAGTCTGGAGAAAAGGAGGCTTGAGGGAGACCTTATTGCTCTCTACAACTATCTGAAAGGAGTTTGTAGCAAGATTGGGGTCAGTCTCTTCTTCCTAGTAAGAAGTGATAGGGTGAGAGGAAATGGCCTCAGGTTGTACCAGGGGAGGTTTAAGCTGGATATTAGAAGAAACTTCTTGACTGAGTTATCAAACACTGGAATAGGCTCACCAGGAAGGTGGTTGAATCCCCATCCCTAAAAGTGTTCAAAAGACACAGAAATGTGTTTAGCATCAGACTTGGTAAAGTTAGATAATAGTTGGAATTGGTGATCTTAAAGATCTTTTCCAACCAAAACTATTCTGTGATTCTAATTGTTGCTTAGTGTTGTAGGTTTACATTTCAGCTATCTGTGTGAGCTGATTTGGCTATGTAGCCCTATGAATGCTAGGGCCAGAGAAGCAGCAGGAATCACCAGCAAGAGCAGATGTGGCTTGACTGCCTCAAGCGTGGGCTCAAGCATGCTGGCTGCTCCTGACCTGTCTAGGAGCTGCCTGAGCCAGCCAGCTAGGAATGGGCAGAGAGTTTTCCTAGATGGGGGTATTGACTCATTTGCTCCTTCTCTGCTCACAGACCTTGTAAGATCTTACTTTTCTCCAAAACACCATCCACATATCACAACCAGATCATACAGCCTATACATGTGACATCTTTTGTCACAAATAAGAAACAGGCACGCAGGCAAACACTATCATCCCATATGCTTCATTTTCTTAAGTGAACACTGGTGTTGATTTATCATGAAACCCAGATGTTTTCTTGAACTACAAATCCTGTTATCATTAGGTGCAGATACACCCAGGCACTAAAGCAAGATGGGGCATTCTTTTGCTTTTCTTAGCCAGTAAGTACTGCCAGAAGAGCAAAAGAACAGAAGTCTGCCTGGGCAAGGGCACTGTATCATAGCACCTCCTGTCACTACTGCCTCTCCCGCAGTCTTCACTTGTGACCAAAAGGAAGGAAGGAAAGGAGCTGCATGACACATCATGACACCACCTACCAGCCTTTCTAACATCCCTCCTTTGACTTCCACAAGCAGATTTCACAAATTCTGTACAGAGTGTGAAGCGCACAGCTGAGAAACACAATCTAGCCTTGTTTTTTCTTCTGCCTTCGACTCAGGATGAAACGTGCTCCTCATGTTGGATGTTTACTGACTGATCCTAGGATGACACACTGAGAGGGACCTTCCCACTGGCCTGGAGAGCCTCAAATTCCATTTAAAACTCTCTGTTTCTTTGTTAATTTCTTTCAGCTGACTGCAGATTTCTTTTTGGGGGGAAAGGAAAAAAGACATAAAAATTTAAAAAATTGAAGTGACCCCTCCATCCCAGAATTCCTCATCTTCTACTTCTGTGCATCTCCTAAGTAGTTTTTCAGTGCAGAAGAGCTGTTATTGCACTCTGCACATGCTTGCAATTCTTTACTTCAAAGGAAGAGCTGCAAACTCCTCTTTCTGAAGCAGCACTAAAACAGTTAATTACACTATGCTAGTTAATAGCCTTTCATCATCAAGGACTGGTTCTTCTGCACACACAGGGACAGAATCCATTTATTTTTTTATGTATACCCTTTTATTTATCTCACTCATACCAGCTGTATGATAATTTATTCTCTGTCACTGTTCTTAACTCATGAGTTCATTTAAAGTGTGATAGCAGTGGAAATACATTAACAGTTTCAAAGAATAAAACCTTTCTGAAAATGGAATCCAGCACTTTACTTTTACAAATACAGAATTTACACATTTGCACTTGGCTTAATTAATTAAATCCATACGGGAATTACCCGAGCCATACAGTATGGCACAATATATGTGCTGATACCTAATTATCATCAACTGAGGCAGAACAAAGAAGCCAGAAAACTGCCTCAATGTAATAGGTATGTTGGGATCAGCCAAGCAGTGAGCAAAGCAGTCCCAGGATGAGAGTAGCTGCTTTGAGGAATTTGGGATGAGGCTTCTCAAGCTAAGACTGCTGTCGCCAGAAGGAATGGACTCCATCTTTCCATCTATTCCTGCTTGCACATCACATCTCTCTCACTATGTCATATGTGGCCCACTTAGTTCATTGATTCAGCTAAAGGCTAAACAAGTATAGATAGGTTAGTTCAGCAGTCCTGGAAATGGTTGGTGGAGGAAGGAGACCTGGGACCATTTTGTAAGAGCCCAAGCAGTTCACAAAATTGAATCCTTGAAAAATCCCAGATTGCCTTAAGCCATAAGTTGCTGAGATAGCAGAACACTATCTGGGAGGCTTTTCTCCTCCAGAGCCATACTACTTCACATGCACTGACCCAGGGAAGCCCTTTCCAAGGAGATGTTGAGCTCCTCAGAGTTTCCATGAACTCCCAAAGCATTTGGCTTCCTGTTAGTTTTTGTCATGCAGTTATCTGGCCATCACTAACCCACATCAGCAACACTTCTGCACAATGCAAGAGCAACTGTTTCTTGGTAAGTGAGTTTGCAAAAGAATTATCTTCTTATAGCCTCTAATTCTTTTTGCTAGCACTCTTTTTGCTGAGTGCTTCACCCTCAGCAGTGCCTGTGCCATGGTCCCCTACACAGCCCTGGCCAGAACCCAGCAACACAGCTCAGTCATGGGACCACAGCTGCTCCACTGACAGAGGATCAGCTGCTCGCTGCTTCAGGAGATTAAAAAGACTCAGTGAAATAGATTAGAGGGCTGAGTTTCTTTGATTTGGGTTTGGGTTTTTTTCATTTTCTTTTTTTTTTTTTTCAAAACTTTTCCACTCTCCATTTTCTTTAGCATCTTCTATGCAATTAAGAGCAGTTAGAAGAGAATTACCCAGGAAAAAGCCATCAAATTCTTGAGTAAAACAGTCACTTGGCAGAACTGCTGCCAGATCTTTGCAGAAAACATCAGCTGTTCTTTGCAAATGGCCTTTCAGAGACAGGCAGCTGAGGGAAAACAGCCACAGAGATGGCACACAGTTCCTATGCAGCAGTGACTGGAGGGACAATCTGATAGAAAACTGCCAGCCTGAAAACACGTCAGGCCTCTCCCTTGAGGCAGCAGCCTGGCTACAAGGAAGCCTCCAATATATGCAAAAAAGCAAAGTAAAATGGAAGGGGGGAAAGTTAGGAAAAGACATACACACCCACAATCCATTGTAACAATCATTATTATTGATTTTTGCTGCTGTCTTTAAGGGAGGCATCTATTACAGGAACCAATTCTTAATGAAATTAGAAAGAAACATACATGCTTTCCCATAAACACACTGGAGACAATTGCCCATCACTGTTCACTTGTCACAGCTCTCTAGATTCAACCACATTCTGGAAATACCATTTCTATATCAACATTGCTCTTAAGCAAGAAAGAAATCCTTTAAAAATTCTAGTTATTCAATTCTTGGTCAAGTCAGAACAGTTTTCACTAGTTGCACTGAGTAGAAAGATTCTGCTTCCACCAAGAAGCATTATCTGCACAGCTAATATACTCTAGTCAATATTTCTGTTGAGAAATAGAACCACAAAACATACAAAAAGATTAAATAATCTTCATGCTCACTTGTCACATGCTTTCTCATATACTGTTCATTTGACAAAGCATTTAAAAGTCAAATGTTTCTCCATTTTAAAGTGACTGCTCTACTAATCAGCCTCCTTTAGCTACAATTTTCTCCATATAGTTAAATGAAAGAGATGCAAATCACAGAATTGGTTACACAGGGCATAAAAGTCAATGTTGAAACATGGACAAAAGTTGTTTTTTTCCGGGTAATGTCAGCAGAGCTCATTAATGAACTCTCAAACCTGGAAATCGTTTGCCACAACTCTAACTCAGAAAGAAGCCAGTATATATGACCTGGAATCTTTCACAAAGCTTTTTACTACATGTCACTCAAAGTGCCTTTGCACTTTGGACAAGATGAAATTTTCAGATTCCGTTATTACAGTTCAGCAACATGGCTGTCCTCAAAAACACCAGGAAGCTTTTTTAGATCAGTGCTATGTACCAGGTAGGAGACCAAAATGCAAAAGCATTATGTCTGATTTACTCCAAGATCAGGCTCCAGAGGCTTTTCAGGTTAAAGAGGTGACTTCTGAAGTTCTGTTTGTATATAATAGAAAATTGCCGCACTTTAGTATAATTCTTGCTTCTCCAAAACGCAATGCCACTAACACAGGGCTGATATTAACATGAAAGTCAGGCTGTAGCACAGGCCCATTCAGCACTACAGTATACACCAGTTTAAATACCATTACAGAACACCTCTAAGGAATTTAATAAAACATAATAGGCCTTTTAAAACCAACATTTTAGAGAAGGAATATTTTTCTATTAAGTAGTACTATACAGTTCAAAAATTTTAAAGCAACCTCAGACTATTAAATTCCATTATTTGTCACAATCATTTCCATAAGACCCTTTTTAGGCTCAGAGTCAGCCAAAAACTTACTCAAGTACCTGAATTTAAACATATGACTTGTACCATCCCAGTGGCACAGAGCACTTCAGCATGTGTCAACTTTAAGCACTTTAAGCTCTCTTGTATCAATGCACCTAAGAATTGCAAGGCCTTTGATGACAGGTCCTTTTCTTTCCAAGCACTTGCGCTATATTTATACTAACACGGCAATACAGTCATACTGCTCCCCCTCCAAAGAAAATGAGAATCCTCAGAGGCGTTAGGTGGAAGATGCTGTGAATCCTATAGAGGCTGCTGCAGGTTCCAGTTCAGCCCTGGCTAGAACTGTCAGAGAGGGTGGGTTTGTGGCAGAGCAAATGAGTAACGGCTGCTCTCTGCTGCTGCCCAGCATGGTCTTTGTCAAGCCTTGGTAACACTACGCTAGCCATTTCCCTTACCGAGGTACTCACACTGCAACAGCATCTGTCTGTGTCTGCCTCTCTGCATATAGAATAGATGAGCAAAAATTAATCTGAGTTTAGGAGGAAACAGCAAAGCTCCTACCTTCTCAAAGCATTACTCTATGGCGTTTTGCTTCATTCCTTCACAAAAGCAGTCTCTGCCTTGAAGAGCTTCATAGTGCAAAGCTGCTTCTCTAAGTTGCCCCAAATCAGCAAGCAGTCCAGGTTCCAGATTTGCTTGTTTCATAATACAGTGATTTTGCACAGCTAAGACTGCAAAACCCAGGCTCTTCTGCATATGCCATTGCAGAATTTAGGGAAGGGGAAGGTCAAAGCAGATCTAGACACATCCATAGCACAGCTCTAGGCTGAAGCAGGACAAGCTTGAAACAAGGTTGCCAGCAGTCCCTGTGCAAAGTTCTAGTAACACATGGACTTAGACATAGCTTAAATCATAACAGTCACACTTGTGCCAGTGAACACAGAGTGCTCCAGCACACTGTTGTTAGCTTTCTTCTCTCAGCAGCTCAACTTACTCGTTTGCTTCTGTGAAGAACTTCAGCATGTCCTCCTGGGCAACTAGGCACAGAGTGAAGAAAGCTGTTAGCAAATCAATCCTAAAGTGATTTGTTTCCAAGTAGCAGATACCAAGCAGGCAACGTACATATATCATTTGGACAAGGCCTTAATAAAGATAAATTCACAGTATAAGTCTCTCTAAGAAACAGCTTCGGCTGCAGACACATGCCAAAGCTCACTTCACTGTGTAATTAGGCACATGTGCTTCAGCTGGGGTTTAATATGGGTGATGTTTGCTTTCAGTTATGAATATTACAACCCGATCTCTGAACCTAGAGGTTGTCTGAGCCAGACAGTGTGAAATCCTTCTGAGTTAGGTGTTGGGTTTTTTTTCAACACCAATAATCAATAGATATTACAAATCAAACCATACTCCCTGACACAATAATTAACATACATTTTCTATCTGAATAAAGGTATTTTAAAATCTTGTTTACATAAACATGCCATTCTGAATCTTGTGGAAGACTGAGCAAATGATTCATTTAGGACAATAAGAGCACTGCTTTAAAAGTATTTCTTCTCTTTAGAATCTGAGCACTATAAAGCAGGGAGATGACAGACAAGGAAAACAACAGAACAATTTCTTTTTTGTTTAAAAAATACACTAAGCCTCTATTTGTCTATGCCTAGATAGCCACCCATCATAAAATCATCTATTATTTACTATAATTTAAAATATTTTCTGTGCTACACAGTATAGTTTCTCAATTTCTTTGAGCCTAACCTAAGGCCAACCCCATCTTCTTGCACAGATGATCTTTCTTTTAAGTCAGTGGAAGCTGCAGGAGACTTGGGTAGCAGAAATGACGCTGAGCTACTCAAAGGGATTTAGATACACATGTTCCATCAAAATGAATGAAAGGTAAACCTCCTGTGTGTCTGAAAATCTCAATTACTCTTCTGAACTTAATTCAGTGATAAAAGCTCCCTTTATTCTGCTGTTCAATAATATTTTTATGCAGACCTGTGCTCTGTGGCTGTGCTTGTGAGCTTTGTAAAATACAGCTACAACAAACCTGAGGCTAATGTCAAGTTCCGGCTGTAAATAACTCTATCCCACCAACTGACCATTCACCACTCTTGCCCCACATATGTAACGTGCACCAGGCTCTTTGCTTGAGTACTCTGCCATCCGTCAGGAGTAACCTTTCTGAAGCCAAGGGAACTATATGGAACAAACCTAGTTTAAGTGCAAAGAGAAATACCTCAAAAAGAGACTGGAAGAGAGTGTCCAAGCTGTGATTTCTCACCAACTCCTGAACCCACTGCTCCACTGAAGGCAATAATCTGCCTTAATATCTATCCTCTCAACAGCGAGGTTAGAAAAGCCTTTCCAAAGAGGCCATCTGCAAAAGCAAGGATGCCAGCCTGCTGGAAAGGAGCACAGAAATAACCTGTGCCACTCTCCCACTCACTCATAGTTCCTACCAGTATCAACACTGTCGGGGAAGGGGTAATTAGGTACTGCGAGACGATATTATAAAAATATTAATATATAATTTATTAATATTAAATAATCGGAACTCGCACCACCCCGACCACCATTTAATAATAATAATAACAATAGTAACAGGCTCTTTGCAACATTATGAAAACTATATACAGGTTATAACAGGATCTGGAAATGACTATTAAATATATACATTAACAGAACTTGAATTAAACTGGAAAAGAGAAGGTTTGTGCGGTTACTTACTCCCTGTTTAGCCATTGGATGGGCGCAGGGAGCTCCTTTCTGCTTATGGCAGAAGGTAATCAATGATTACAAGAGGCTTGGTATTTACTCGTTAAGAGGTATTGTCTTGACAGCACCCAAGGCTCATTGC